>OX456523.1:7883964-8133964 GCA_949748255.1 Eustalomyia histrio
AGTGAACGCGCAATTGAATATTAAATTTAATTATTTTTATTTATGGTTAAAATTAATTATTTTTATTTATATTTAAAATGAATTATTATTTTTTATATTTGAAATTAATTGTTATTATTTATTTTTAAAATTAAAATAAAAAATAAGTGAAATTAAAGAAAATAATTATGATTTCTCCTTTTCAACTATTAATAATATATTATTTTTGTAAGCTTATTCTACAATTGCAAGAATAAGCTTATAGTAATCATACATACATAATAGTTTCACGAGGGTTCCGTTTTGATTTTTCTATAATTGTTACGATAGCCTTTTTCAATATATTCTCAAATCTTTTTCAAGCTTAAGGCTTGTGTTTGTAAGCTAATATTATAATAATATAATATTATTCTTAATTCATTTGGTATATTGGGAACAGAGTGAAAAAAAAAAACATTAATAATGTATGATTGACAATAAACGCAATACATTTATAAATAAATTAACATTCAATGAAAAAAAAATATATAAATATACAATAATTAATCAACTATAATCGTAAGTTTATACTACTCAAAAAGTACACATAAATTAACACTGGTCTACAGTATTTAACTTAAAGTTTTTTGGTCTCTTACACACTAATCCGAATAAAGTTCTACCAAATCGCATTTCCTAATTCAGGGACTTTCTATTTTATCCACTGACTTAGGATATAATATTTCGTGGCTCAATTTTGTGGATCCTTATTTATATTAATCATATAATTACATATTATATTATAATATCCGAACCGAGCACAGCAACAAAGGTCATCGGCTCGTTGTGGCGAAAACAAACCAGAGTCTCTGGTGGGAATCGAACCCACGACCCCCGCACTGATAACCTAGCACCCTACCAACTAGATTACCGGGGCGCTCGTATATAGCACGTTATTAATAACTCATTATTTTCCCTTTAGAAGTAATGCAGTGGGCAGAGGTAGGTCGTTATTGGTAATGCAAATATCAATGAGCTGCTATTATCAATTTTTTCCTGGATATATTTACTGAAAGCTAGTAAGAGATAAATATGACACAAAATTTCTATAAATAAAATTGTATATATTCTTCAGTTCAATTTCTTCGACCTTTTTAATATAAATTCCAGGTAATAAGTATTCAAGCTTAAGGTCTTTTTTTACAAAATTATTTATTTTTTATCCAATATTTCGCTATTTCAATGGATAGCTTCTTCAGGGATATTTTGTTTTTTAATTTAAAAAAAAAAAAAATATTGTTTAAAATTAAAAAACAAAATATCCCTGAAGAAGCTATCCATTGAAATAGCGAAATATTGGATAAAAAATAAATAATTTTGTAAAAAAAGACCTTAAGCTTGAATACTTATTACCTGGAATTGTATATATTCCTAATTTATCTCTTTTATTTATCTTTAAATTAATCAGGACTCGAATTTTCTATTTTTAATACAGGGTGAGCCATTTAAAATTTTAATTTCGAATTGGCTATAAAAAAAAGTACTGATTATTTTTTAAAATTTCTGGTCTTATTGGCTCGACAGAACCTCATCCGATCAACCCAATTTTTTAGTACATTTTCGATTGTTACGGCTCGAATCTCTTCAATGAAAAAAAATTTAATTGCCCACCCTGTATTTATCTTTGTTGTTATAAAATATAAAATGTGAGCAAGTTAGGAATTTATCTCACTTAGTGCCATTTTTGTAGGGTAAAATTTTGAGCGTTTCCTACTTTACTCCAATTTTTCCCAATGTACCCCAAAAATTTCCTGTTTAGAGAAAATACAAGCAAAAGAAAAATATTTTTTTTTTTTTGCAAATAAGGCATAAAGTTTTATCACTCTATTAAATGTATTCTCTAACACAGTGATTCCCACTAAATTTCAGTTCACGGACCGCTTGAGGCATTTTGAATGATGGAATCACAAATTTTAAAATTTTTTTATATTAAAGAAAAAAAAACATTTAAGTCCGAAGATTTTCAAAAAAAAAAAATACGACAGATAGAACTGTAGAATTTTCAGAATTCAAAAGATCTACCAAATAAAATTTTTTGAAGAATCTTTTAATTAATTTCAGTTCACGGACACCTTGAGGCATTTTGCATGACGGAACCATAAATTTTAAAATTTTTTTATATTAAAAAAAAAAAAAACATTTAAGTCCGAAGATTTTCAGAAAAAAATACGACAGATAGAATTTTCGGAATTCAATAGATTTGCCAGATATTTTTTTTTTTTTTGGAAGAATCTTTCAATTAAGTTACCCAAGAAAAACTTAAAAACTTCTGAATTTTGAGGTGTTTTATATAAAAAAAAGCTTCTTAGTGTCTGTGATTTTTTAATAGGAAAAATTGATTCATAAGCACATTCTGATGAGTTTTAGCATCTTAAAAAGTGTTCTTTAGAATAAATAAAAATAATGTTGTATATTCAATTAAACAAAAAACAAATGCCGTAGTCTGAAAAGTCTCCAGAATTGGAATACCAGAACCTTTTATCACTTTCCTTTTTTTGATTTTTTAAACACAGTAATGGCAATTGTCATTAAAAGGTTTTTTAATATTACATTCTTACTTTTAAAAGAATTTTTTTCCGGATCCCTTTGGATACAGCTACGGACAACCAGGGGGTCGTGACTCCACATTTGGGAACCATTGATCTAGATTAATTAAACAAAAAATATTCATAACTTCTATTTTGGATATGAAACAGTTTTCATATTACCCCAAGTAATAACTTTTGCTGTGTATTCTCCATTATTGCAAAAATTATAATTTCTCTGTTCATTTGGAAAAGAAAAATTTTCAAAATCATGAACAGAACAACGAATATCTCACATAATACTTATACAGATCTACAATATGATTCACACACAAGGTACGGTGCAGAATTCTTTAAACAGAACGTATACTATTACTAACCAAAACATATTGTAGAAGTTGATCGAAAAAGGGGTTACAATAAAAATATATGTAATTAACTGGTTTGACATTTCCACTTACATGTAAAATAAAGAATACCAACAAAAAAAAAACAAACACTTGAATTTAAACATCAGCTGATATCGGTAAAAACGAGGATTTAATAGTGAAAATTTTTTCCCTTTTTGGGCACAAACCTGAAATTTTAAATATGTGGTCCTGGAACTAATTTACATTTTAAATATGTGTTGCCTGTAGTACTTTTCGCTAATTTATAGAAGATCAACTTATTCTAATTTCTAATACGAAGGCGCTAAAAATGAGGCTAAATTAAGAAAAGTGTCCCCTTAGCAAAAAGGGAAAAGACTCTTCCTTGACTCTTCCTTGACACAAAGCCCTTCAAAACCAGAAAATTAAAATTAACTAATTTATCAAAGAGTTTAGTGCTGGCGACTGAATTCGTTCCCAATCGAATAGTTAAGTTGCAGCGACCAAATTTTTTAATTGATTTTCTGTTGTCCCAACCGAAAAATTCAGTTACCACAACTGTTTTATCTGTGTAGTGACGTCAAAGGACGCTACAACTTAATTAAAATTCATAAAATAAAGTTGAAAGTATAAACTTTAATTAAATATCAAATAAAATATTAAAACGCAGAAATGTTTTAACATAAAATATTCTATAATTTTATTATAATTTACTTTATAAGTAATATAAACACACACAATCATTACAAGGCCGACAAAAGCTACAGCATCAACGACAGCAACAACATCAAGATATATCCCATTTAACTTCATTTATTGCCAATAGGCCAGGGCCAGTGTATTCAAGCAGTCAGTCATATATCATCTATAATATACCCAGTAATTCAGCGTCTATAACTACAACTACAACAAGCCAACAAGTTCAACAACAAAGACCCATAAATCAGCCACAAGTTATTTATGAAATACCACAAAAAAAATATCTTATTATTAATACAAGATACTCTGTAGAAAAAGAAAATGAAGAAGAAAATCAAAAGCAGCAACAAACTTTATAACTACAAACTCAGCCCCAACAGCAGCAACAAACTTTTGAGAAAGTTGATTTAAGAAAATCATCAACTTTAACAAAACAACATGAAAACATTATACAACAGCAGCAACAGCAGCAGCAACAGCAATAACAAGAACAACCAATAATACAATATGGTGTTAATCAACCACAAAATCGTCAAGATCAACAGCAACAAGCAAATTTATACTACACGCAACTTTTAACAGTCAATCAAGCAGGAATTAAACAACAGCAACAACATCAACCAAAGGGAAAGCAACAGCTGTCACAGCAACTTTTCAAATTGGAAAATGTGGTAAATCAAACAAATAATCGACAAACAACAACAACAACAGCAATCAGCAACAGTATTCTAGTAATGCCATTCAATTTAACACATACCTACTGCAATAGCAGCAACAACCACAATACCAACAATATATCAGCAGCAACAACAGCAACAACAACACCATCATCCTCTACAACAGAATCTACGAAATAACAACAATATTCAACTAATTGTAAATGGAAATAGTTTGTCAACACTGCCATCATCAACATCATCAACGACAAGTATAACATACAACAAAAAAAAAACAATGACAATACCTACAACATCATTATCATCATCATCGACACACTCCCAGACATCATCGACAGTAACATCTACAGGCGAAAATGCATTTCAACCTTTTCTACCCACTGATATAATGTAAGTTTTAAAATTTTCCATTTATCCACAGCACACAATAAAATTTTCACAAACATTTTTCTTTAACTTTCATTTTTACATACAACAACTCCCCGCATTAACCCGTCATTCAAAAATACACAGTAAAAACCCTTATGATGAGTCGTCAGCTAATAAACAAATGTCTTTGGAATCATCGAACTGTGTTGTTGTTTAAATGTGTGGCCATGTTTTTAAATATTGTGCTTATTCGCCATTTTTAAATATTTAAACTTTAAAATCTACTGTTGCTTAATTTATATTAAATTTCAAATGTGTAAATTAATGTGTGTAAATGGAAGTGTACAAAATCTTATTATATGTATGTAAGTGTAAGTGTGTGTGTATGTATTCTACACACATGTATAATAAATGTCTAAATGTTATTTTTCATAAACATTAATAGTTTTTCTTCTAGCAACATTTACATTTTCGCTCTTTTGTTAAAGTACTAATTTGCAGAGGAAAAAGTTGTAATTTTTACACCTTGTAATAAAGTTTTTTTCCTATGATATAAGACGACTTTAGAAACAGCTACAGGGTAACTCTGATACTTGATTAATTTCTGCTAATGTTTGGAGATGTCAGTTGTACTTGATTTAGTTATACCGACAATGAATTTTCTCAGGTTCATCTAAGTTTATCAACAAAAATATGTTAATGTATATTGCGGAAATTAAGTCAGAAACGTGGCTAAAATGAGGTTTTAAAGGGGGAAATGTAGCCTGCCCAAATCGATTTGTCTAGAAACTTCAAATTTAAAATTTATGTCTCGGACAAATTCCATTAAAAGATAATTTTTGTAATTTTCACCAGAAACTTGTACAAATATGGGGTTCAAAAAAAGGAAAAGTCTCCACAACGCTTTAGCAAGAAACCTAAAATTTCAAATGTGTGTTTGCTTAGTCGTAGTCACTGATAAAAACTTTTTGGAGTTTTCATTAACAAAGCGGTAAAGAAGAGCTTCTAAGGGGAGAGTGCCGTTTTCTTAACGGTATGTCCAAGCCGCTCTAGCCAGAGACTTAACATTTCCAATATGTGTTGTCTGGAGTGTGGGCTAATTTACTGATACGCTTAAAATAGTTTGTAAGTTAAAATAACAGAAAATGTCATTTACAAGAAATGATATTTCATTTAAAAACCGGTCTACTTAATTTTCATTTGAATTAAATGCCTTTTGTTATTTATTGTTAAATGTTGATTAAACAACTGACACATTCGTAAGAAACAAATGATTAATCAGTAAAAGTATATGTTAAAATTTTACCTACCAATTCCTTAAAAAATAAATGAATTTATCATTTATTTAAAATGGTTTAACTTTTTTTTTATTTCTTTGTTTTTTTGTCATAGCTATAGACACTTTTTGTGTGAGTGTGTTTGTGTTTGTATGTGTGTTTATGAAGTTCTTGTAATTTGAATTGAAATGATTTTGTATATATACCACCAATTTAAATAAAAAAACAAATTGAAATTTTTTGAATATTTTTTGTTTTGAAACAGACAGCAAACAAAATTTAAATTTGTAATAACTGTTACGGATACAAATAAACCACAAGTTTCCGTTTTGTGGGTAAATTTTTATTAAATTTCAAACAAATGAAAAAAATAAATGAAACGGAAAAAAATCGGTAAATGATTGTAAATCACTTCGAATAAATATATAAAAAAGTTAATTCAGATATTTCTTTGAAAAATGAATGTACATATGTTCCTTTATTTTTAAATGGAACGGAAAACTTTTTTATTTAACTACAGACACTAAACTACATAATATTCTAAGTGTCGGATTTTGGTAAAATAAATATTGAAAAATTGGGAATGGAAAGGATAGCGAGTGAAATATAAACATTAAATAAGGGGAACGGAATGGTATTGAACGGGATATGAATGAAATTTAAACACTTTACAAGAGGAACAAAATAGAATAAAATGCGGAATCAGTGGAATTGAAAGGAAACAAAATGAAATGGAACAGGGAACGAGTAGAATCGAAACACAAGACAATAGGAACGAAATAGAATCGGAAACTAATAGCATTGAAACAGAAAATATACAGAGCGAAATGAAACAGAAATCTCAAAATATATGCTCCTGGAGCATCAATTAATTCACTGAAAAGGAATATGTTAAAAATGAGGCTCAAAAATAACGGCCTGCCTAAGCTTAAAATATGTGTTCCCTGATGTATGGATCAATTCACTGATAAGGCACTTTTAAGAATCTTTGATAGGAACGCAGTAAAAGTGGGAAATTCAAACCTAATTCACTGATGCACTTTTTGGGATTTTCGTCAGGAACGTGGTAAAAACGATGTTTGTAAAGGGGAAAATCTCCAATTTACCGGCATACCCAAATCGCCTTGGATAAAAACTTGATATTTTAATCATACCCTAATGAATTCTCTTCGATTTAAATGTAATTGGTATTTATGATAAAGCTTAAAAAATATGAGACACTAACAACATGGTTCTCTCTCCATAGAGAGCATTCCCTACCTTCATACACTACTATGACGACCATACATTTTCCTTCAAAGTAATTATTTATTTATTTTTGTGACTTGTTGTCTCATAATATTTATTCAAAACAATGGCCACCGAATTTGTTGCCAATCAAATTCAGGCGTTTACGACAACTGTCTTCAGATCAAATCATATTTTTACACTCACAATATTATTTCGTTAAAAACAACTTAAAATACATATTAAATAAAACGAAAATACAGTCAAAAAGAGGACTGCTGATTTTTCATTATATTCAACCCATTTTGTTGTTTATTTTCAATCATTGTTTAATAACCAACAAAAGTAGTAAAAAGAATAGAAAGTCGTTTAAAATAACCATAACTTTTTTACTGACAAAAAGTTAGAAAAAACTACTTCATGGTTTGTTTTCCAAATTGAAAATTTTTCTTATAACAACACAACACACACAGATGTATATATTTTTATTAGCTTTATGTGTATGTATATTTGATTAATTTCTTGTAATTTTTATTGAAATAATTTTGTATATATACAAACTATTTTGGTAAAAAAAAACAAAAAAGAATTATATGAATTTCAATTTTTAGAAACAGAAAACAGAAAATTTTACATTTAACTGAAAACATCAACTCCTACTGAATGTCTCTAAATTTTTGTAGTTTGTTTTTTGAATGACTGATTCAAATAGTTAAAAAATATATTTCTATGAAATTCAATTGATTCTTCATTTAAAAACAAACTTTACGTAATACTTTTTAAATAAACTACAGTCGGTAACGGAAAATATATTGTGAGTGTAGTTGTGAAAGCCAATATTCAATTATCCAACTTAATATTTATATTCCAAAAAAATGTATTAAAAAAAAACAAGTATTTTTAGATTTTTCCGGTATCAAATCTGGGCATTCAGATCCATAGTTCACACTCTTGCTTGCTGCATCACAACCAATTTTAATTTTCTTTGATATATTTGCTATTTAAACATTTTCATATATTATTTTAATGAAAAAAAATTTTTTATTGTAAATGTTTGCCTTTTCCGGGATTTTAACTCGGAAATTCGGTGTACTGAGCTGCCTCTCTACCCACTACACCACAATTACTTTTCAAGGCTAATTTTGAATTTAAATAATTTGTTATAAAAACAAATATAGTATAAAATTTTATTATCAATACCAATCATTAGTGGCGTCTATAATTAATACGATCCACAAATCGGTTGTTTCTACTGAAACCCTAATTTAATGATATTTGATTACGATAACCGTTTTTGTAGTTGTCACTTTTGAATATTGACAATTTTTTAATAAATTTCTTAGATTGCACTAATTTTCACCAATTAATTAGTTGATTCTACGGTACACAATTACTAAATGAATTTTATTTTTAAAGTTGATTGGATATACCAATAATTAGATAATAGAATTGTTTTTTAGTTCCATTTCCATCTAATTAATTCTTAATCTAATATTTTAGCTTTCTTTATTGATTGTAGGTAATTCTAAATAAAATAACGTCCTAACAAATACTTTTTAATGGTTTTACTCGAATTATAACAAATCTTTTCTCTGGGTGTAGTTGTCAATAACCCTTAAGCAAGCATACTTCCCTATGGAAGTCAAAGGGTTAAAAGCGCCAAATAAATATTGTTTATTTTAGCACCCTTAATAAAATTACAGTTTCAGGGGCAATTTCCATTACAAAATTGTTAAGATCTATTAAAAGTAGGGTATACACCACATATTCCTAAATACAATTTACTATGAATATGTAATAAGAATTATAAGTACCTACACATACACAAATGGAAATATACATCATATGGAGCACGTAATTAAACGCGTGATGCATAAAAATGTGAAAATAAAAACCCCGAGAATGAGAAAAAAAAAACAAAATCCATTTATAAATGCACAAAATAGCACATTAAGTAGGTAAGTCATATAAAGGTCATATAGGTCAAAACAACACTAAAAAAATACTGAAATTGTAATATTTTATTTTGGATGAGGGGAGGGGAACCCAAAAATAAACCTAAATTTTTATTATACTCATATGTAATGCAAGCAAAATAGTCGAGTAATAGAAAGGACATTAACTTTGCGCTAAGTTGAAAACCACATTTTTATTATAAGGATAATTAATAGTTAATTTACACATTCTCATATGCTCCACATACCTCCCATACCCTCGAACATACCCTCAAACATAACATCATGCATATGTATGAGCTTAAATCTAAATGTCGGCATCTGTTAAAGTCTAAGTGTTGTGTTGGTTTGTGTATGTATTTACAACAAAATCCTAAATATTATTATACATTTTATGGAATTAAGCAACAAAATACGAGAAAAATTACCAAAAAAAACTGCTTACACAAAATAACATTCATATGTGATATTCAAGTAGCTGCTGCAGGTTAAATCTCTAGGAAGAGGTACAGTATTTAATTTTTTGCTTTCTACACAATCTTATTAATAATTAAAATTTGTATAAAAACAACAGAAAACAAAAAATAATTCTACTTTAATATATATAAAAAACTTTATAGAGTACGATGAGTGTAAGAAATTGTTGAATAGAATGCACAAGAAAAAAACAATATTACAAATACATGTATAAATTCTTTTCTAGATTTTTCTCCTAATTTAAATTAGTTGCCTGCCCTAACATCATCAGCAACAACAACAGCAGCAGCATTATATTATTGTAACCACACATACATATAAATTAACACATATACAACGTATGAAAAGAATTATTACACTACAATAAAAAAAGGATTGAATAAAATTTAAATTTTATTAAGGTTCTTGTTAAAAGTTTTGACGATGGATGAAAGACATTTCTGCAGGTTAGCGCTCCTAAGCTACACTTCTTTTCGACTCTTTAATTGCATCTGATTTAGGGCTAATCTATGGATAATACTATGGATATTGATAGACTGAGCAAATTTCTTTCTTCTGAAGAATTCCTGGAGATTATACTCAGTACTTGTTTCCTAGAATGCCCAAATGTATTTACGAATGAAATCGCTTACAATTCTCCTTTATAACTGACTCAAATAATGTAGAGTGACTTACCTGGAAAATTGGAAGCTTCTTGCCATATAAATCGCCGGGTGGTGAATGGTATCTTTTCCACAGATTTATATAAAATTAGGAAATGTGATAGGGCGGAAAAACCAACACTGCTCTAAACATGTACTTTTCGTCTTAGCTAGAAAAGGGTAAGGATGGTCTTTATATCTGAAGTTGGCATGTTGTGGGAATTTTTTTGTAATGGTTAGCGCGTAGGACTGTTACACGGATCCCTAGCAACGGCAACCTCAATTTAGAAAAATGCACCATACATATCGCAGCAGCCTTCTTTGATGTTCCCATAGCACTTAACTTAACCCCCCTAAGTAAAACAACATTACAAGGCTATGAACTAAAAACAAGAGTTCGCTAACTCTTCATCAGGTGGCGCGCAAAAACAGTTCAAAGATTTACCATCTCGCGCAATTACAATATTGCCATATTTGAAGCCTTTTATGTTTTCAATTTTCAAAAAAAGGCAATAGATTAACTAATAGGAAGAATTTCCTGAGTGTTGCTTATTTTCTAAAAATACAAACAACTCTCTCAGAGTCAGCACTCATAACTCTAAGATCGCTTCACTGAAACTTCTCTTCACGTGGTAGTGAGAGTAGTGGAGAAATCTCTGGAATATTAACAGTCTGTCATAATTGCGTACTTGCCTTCAGTAAAGAAAGACTAATGTAATCCACAGCCCCATATAAGTGGGGTCTCGATTTTAAAAGCATCCTCATCGACTGCATAGTGACACATCAACGTATCCACGCAAGACTGGCAAAAAGCGAGGCGTTAAGGTGCATTAGACATGGTATGGCTTCTGATTATTAACACAGTCCACATAAAACCCAGCACCCGGGGCTAGAAGTTGTTACATATACGGATGATGTAGAGATATGGAGATCAGATTTGATTCAGGATGTGTTAAATGATATCACAGCCAGCGCTTTGGTTAATCTCAGTTTTTGGGTTAGAGGAAGGCCATGATTCCATATTTTAGACTGCGCTGCTTCAGTGCTTCATCAGATAGTGCTAAGTATCTCTGTATCATTCTCGATGCAAACCTCTTTTAGTAACTTAACATTTAACAAGGAAGACGACTGGTTCTAAGTTGGAATTGACCACAAAGATGGTCCTGTGAATCGGCGGTCACTTACAAGGGATTTCTTAAGACTCAACTTTACAGTGTGTAGCGTTTTGCATATATTAGTGTAACCGAGTCATTTCGTTTGTGTTACTCTGCTACGGGCTCTTAGAGGACAAGATCCCAAGGATAAGTATTTTACTCCCGCATCTGTGCGTACCTTCTAACTACTTCAATCCTTTCATGAACTTCGCCAAGTCATTTGGTGTTAGATTTCTTTTAGTGGGGAAATGCAACAGGAGTTATTTTATGGGCCATTTAGATATCTAGGTTTACACTGATGGCTTTTGATAAGATGCGATGATAGTTGTTGCATTTGGTCCGGGATATTGAATACTGCAGGCTGGCCGACGATGAAAGAAGTTTAACAGGCAAAAGTGGTAGCTATTAGGAAAGCATGTAACTTTCCAAAGAGGAACATTTTGGCAGGGTGATTGGAATTATTGTTGACAACCAGGCAGCTCTAATGTTTTTCGACTCTCATTAGATAACATTTAGCCTTATGCGACAGTGCAATAATGAACTATATAAACTTAGTCGCCTCTCCATCATCAATCTCTTATGGATCTCTGGACATAGGGGTTTTAATGAGAATGATATGGCAGAGGGACTGACAAAAACGAAGTCTTCGTTGGATGTTACCTTACACAGAGAAAACAGATTTTTTGTGACATTTGAACGAAATTCGGTTAATGCAGCAGAATTTATATTGAAACCAAATTTTCCAATTGCATCAGGAATACATTTAGTTGTGACAACTAAATAATTCGGTGTCTAAAACCAAAACATTCAGTTGACTAAAGATTCGGTTGTCACGATAGACTGGGAATCATAAAATAGAGAATACTCGAACACAATTTGGTGAAAGCAAAGATTAGGTGGAACGGTATAGGTACTTGAGGTACCGCCAGACAGACGTGGGGGGCCACATACATGCATACATTCTTAGTCGTGGTAGGAGGAACATTTCGACACTGACAACTGCATTGACGGGCTACTGAAAGATTACTAGGTTCGGTCTACAGAATAATGGACTACAATGTCGCAGTTGCAGAGAGGCAAGTGTACATAATCAAAAATATAATTACTTTGCTTTAGTCTGCTGATCTAGAATCATTTTTACCCCCTAAATATCAACTCAGGCAGAAATTTTTATTTTCAAAAGTTTTTTTTTTAATTTTGTCACCTCTATCGAAATCTGAAAGATCGAACTAACTGTTAGTTGCAATGACTATTTGTGTGAGAGGAAATAATACTGCACAAAATTTAATAAATTTTAAAAGGAAAGAGTAGTACTTGTAGATGACTAAATTAGTTTAGCAAAAAAAAACGTATTTGTGTTGCAGTAAATTCCCGAATATAAAAAAAATTATTATTTTAATTTTTTTTAAGGAAAGAATTTCTCTGCCTGATATAATGGATCAATTCTGATAACAGATGTGGAATCAGGAAAGCGTAGTTAATCTGATCTTAGAGTTTTAAGTTTTTTTGTATGTTCGGTTTATTTTAAACATTTAACTAAATTCCGATTTTGGAACTTTTACGATTCTAAACAATTGAATATTTGCAAAAAAAAAAGATCATTTGACACATTTGCGTCTTAAGTAGATTCTAGATTTAACTTTAGGACACTGGGTTTTACTTTGGAGTAAAAAAAACGTTATCTCTTTGAAAAATTATAGACGTTAGAACTCATAGTAGAATAATTTGTATAGGAATACAAGTTATTTGACAACCATTTGAAACAAATAAATTTGCTAAGTCGAGATCCGGGCGAGTATTATTCTACTAGAAAGCGTAAGAATACCGCTAATTTTCTTTCTATAATTTCGTTAAAACTTTTCCATAGTTTCTATTATTTCTTTAGAAATTTTTTCCAAGATAACTTATTCTTTTACATTTTTTTTAGTGTAAAAAGAAAAATAGCATATTTGTATGTATTTTGCATATAGTCTTTTAACTTGGTGCGGAAATGAAATGTTTAAAAGCATATGAATGTGGCACACGCCTTAAGGATATGCACCGGAAGAGCGAATTCAACTTTATTACCGGCAACTACAATCACAAGCTAAGCAAAGCTAGACTTGAATGTTCTTGCATGGAATGGAAATGCTTAGCGTTTACTCGTACCACTGCTACTATGAACCGTACATACTGCTGATGTCTTTAGAATAAAAAAAAAATAGCGAAACTATGTATTCATTTAAAAAATTTCCTCTGTTCATACACAAAACATATTTATGCTCATACAAATACAAGTACACATGGAATATGTGTAGTAATGGTACTATATATGGGTTGGTTGCTCGTTTAGCATGTAATTTATTTTACCAAATAAAATATTCGAGGAGTTTACTATTACAATGCACACACACACACACACACACACATCCATACATACATACATAATATGTATGCATAGTTTTCATCATTGTTCATACGATTGTTGTATGTTGGTATAGAATTTAAGCAGCAACTCCAGTTTGTAGTTTTCTATTCCAACACTAAAATAGCTTTTTCCAAACAAACACAAAACAATATGAAATGAAAACGAAAAAGAAAAAAATATTTTCACAATACAACAGATGTTGAATGTTAGCAGAAACAAAGTTAAACCAAAGCAAAACGTAACGTAACAAAACAAAACAGGAAGACAACCGAAAAAGCACTGCATGCTTTCGAATAGAAGATTCAAGAAGCACCAGTAATATGTTGAATGCCTCTACTCTTTTTTTTACAGATTATCCTGGCATTTATTATTACAGAAACAACTTGTTTGGCCATATGTGTAAATTTTTTTTTTTTTTCAAGGATTCACATTAACGTAAACACAATCAGGCATACGAGTACAAACACAAGCATGGCATGAATATGATGATGTTGTTTAAATTTAAGTATTATAACAAATAAAACACACCCAGAAAAATAAATTTGTTAATCTAAATGGATTTGGATCTAATCGAAACGTTCGGTTGCCTTAACCCTATTTCGGTAGCCACAACACTCCCTTGAGATATAAGAAATTACTAACGAATTTTTGTTTACTGCAATCAAACAATTCAGCTTCGGTTGAGACAACAACATTTTTTTTTCTAGGTGTATCCAGCACTCATACATTCTTAAAAAAATATATATTATGTAGGATACGAATATTTGTGTGTTCATGTGTATGATTGCTATTTTAAATATTTGATACAAAATTTTATATCAGAATCAAATACTCTTAATGTTTGTGTAAATCCTATACATATGTTACATTTTAAATCCTTAAAATCCTTTCTTCAATTTTTACAGGTCATGGAATTTATTTTGGTTTTTCCGGCTTAAAAATTTATAAACAAAAAAAAATAAAATTTAAAATCTAATAACATACCATTTATTGATTACAAATATACCTAAAATATAAAGAAGAAAAATATATTTAAATATGATATAAATAATTATGTGAAATACTTGAAATTTTTCATATACAAATAGTATGAATGTAAATTTAGAATTTATTAGCAAAACAATTTGACAAATTTATCATATTAATTACACTTCAAAACAAATTTAAGATTTTTGCAAAACCTTCTTTTTATTCAGAAAGTTTCAACGTTTTACTCCACTCCAAAATATTCAATAAATATTCGATTTCCTATTTGTTCTGTAATCAATTAAAGCCACAGAACGTATGATCAACATGATATAAAGGGTGTCCCAAGAAGAACGCAATTTTTAAATCTGGCAACATTCGAAGTGTCATTGTTTGACATTTGAACAATTGTTATTGTTTGCTAGTAGAAGGTACGAGGTTAGTAAAAATGGAGCGCTACACGCATTCTCATTGTGAAATTGTTTTACCAAAATGGTGAAAGTTTTGCGGCTACAGTTCGCAAATTGCGATCAATTTGGGGTCAAAATAATGCTCCAAAAGAGTTAGCTGTAAAGAGATTAATGGATAAATTTGCCGAAACTGGGTCTGTTAGTGATGTAAAGACAACAACGCGCCATCGACCAGGTCGATCGACCGAAAACGTCGCAGCTGTACGTGATGATGTCACTCAAACTCCATCCACCTCAATTCGACACCGAGCTCAGCAAATTGGTGTCTCCAAATCCACTTTGCAGCGAATTTCGACGAAAGATTTGCATCTTCATGCATGCAAAGTTCAATTGACTCAGGAACTGAAGCCAGCTGACCATGGACAGCGAAGGGAGTTCGTTAATTGGGTATTGGAGAGACAACATGAAAATGCTGATTTTGCCGATAAAATCATCTTCAGTGACGAGGCCCATTTTCATCTTGATGGCTTCGTCAATAGGCAGAATTGTCGCATTTGGGGTGAGGAAAATCCTCGAGTGATTCACGAGAAGCAAATGCATCCTCAACGTGTCACTGTGTGGTGTGGTTTTTGGGCTGGAGGAATCATTGGACCTTTTTTTATGAAAATGAGGCAGGTCAAGCGCAAACAGTCAATGGTGTTCGGTATCGTGAAATGATAACCAGTTTTTTCTTGCCCAGAATTGAGGAAATGAATGTGGAGGGCATGTGGTTCCAACAAGACGGCGCCACATGTCATACAGCCAGAGAAACAATTCAATTGCTGCATCAGTCATTTCCCGGTCGTGTTATTTCGCGTTTTGGAGATCAGAATTGGCCGCCTAGATCGTGCGATTTAACACCATTAGATTTTTTTCTTTGGGGTTTTTTGAAGTCGATGGTTTACGCGAATAAGCCGACGACGACTCAAGCCTTAAAAGGGGAAATTGGACGCTGCATTAATGAAATACCGCAGCATTCATGCAAAACGGTCATTGAAAATTTCATTAAAAGATCGCGTGCATGCCAGCAAAGCCGCGGCGGCCATCTGCACGATATATTGTTCCATACATAACCTCATTCTGTCTACTTTACGATATAATAAAGTTTCACGATTTTTTTTTTTAAATATCTGTGTTTTATTTAAAATTTAAAAATTTAGATCATACGTTGTGTTTACTTAAAGGAGTTAAATGTGTTTGAAAATCCATACTCGCTACAGGCAAAAGGATGCTCTGGATATTGCCGCTGCATCAGGTTCTTTACTTTTTCTCAATACAGTCGGTAGTCACGATTTCACAAAAAATAATGAACCGAACTTGTTAAATTTTGCACAAAAACACAATATTAACAACACAAATTAAAATTGATAACCGTACGTCAAGTTAGCAAGCGAACTTTTACACTTAAAAAAGTTTGTAAGTCAAAATAACTGAAAATATCATTAAAAAGAAATGATATTTCATTTAAAAACCGGTCTACTTAATATTCATTTTGTTCAGGTCGTGAACAATTGGTACAATTGGTATAATTATTGTACCCAAGGTGCCAACACCAACTCTTCTCACCTTTTGAAGTTTAACCAGCATCCAAAAAAAGAGCAAATAAGCTATGCTAAACCCAACATGTTTTTCAGTGTTTTTAACATCATAAAAGTGATAGAAAGTACACAGCAACCTCAGCGGAGAAAAACATTAATTGAAATTTGAACCCAAATTTAAATATATAAAAAAAAACATTAATTGAAATTCAATACCCAAATTTAAATATATAAAAAAAAAACATTAATTGAAATCCTCGAATTGAAAACTTAAACAAAAAAAAAAGAAAATTGTGAACTAAAACTAAAAGAAAATTCCATTAAAATTTAAAACGTTTAGTAGATTAAATCAAGGAATCTAACTTTGATTAAAAACCTTAAGTTTAAAGTGCATTTAAAAACTTAACCCTAAAATTATAAAATAAGTTATTGTAAAATTTAAATTATAAAACCCTAATACCCGAAATTAAACTTAACCTAAATTTATATTTTAGGTTAGGTAAATAAAGTTTATAACGTTTAGAAAGAAACAAGGCCATTTTTACTGTCTCTTTATTTTGATAGAAAACAGCCATTTTTGTTTGTACCTTAGTTAAACCCGTAAATATTCACATTTAAATTTAATGTCATCTGTTATTTATTTGTAAATTTTGATTAATCAACTCACATATCCGCAAGAAACAAATGATATAATCAGTTAAAAAAAATGTCAAAATTTTACCTACCAATCCTTAAAAAATAAATGTTTTTTCATTTATTTGAAATTATTTATGTTTTTGTATTTTTTGTTTTTTTTTTTTATATACACTCGTTCAATACAAAATGTATGTATGCATATGAAGCAATAAACACTTTTTTTATGAATGTGTTTGTATATGTATGTGTGTTTATGAAGTTCTTGTAATTTGTATTGAAAAATTTTGTATATATACAACCAATTTAAATAATAATATTTTTTTTTTTTTTAAAGACAGCAAACAAAATTTAAATTTGTAATAACTGTTACGGACACAAATAAACCAGAAGTTTCCGTTTTGTGGGTAAATTTGTATTAAATTTCAAACAAATGAAAAAAATAAATGAAACTGAAAAAAATGGTAAATGATAGTAAATTATTTCGAATAAAGATATTTCTTTGAAAAATAAGTGTATGTCCCTTTATTTTTAAATGGAACGGAAAACTTTTTTATTAAACTACAAACAGTTAACTACATAATATTCTGAGTGTATGAACAAAAATCAAAATAGTTAAATTATGGGACTATTTTGAATACTTTTTATTAAAAAAGTTCAAATTTTTTGCTAATAACTTAAAAAATAAAAAATCAAATTTTGTTAAAAATCGATTAAATATCGGTACGATGCACAGTGGTCCAAGACGCCAATCTAGCTGGAAAAAAGTCATAACTTATCTTCGGAAGCAGCTAGAAGCATGAAATTTTGGAATTATATATTTATTATTGAAAGCATTCTTTGTACCAAAAATGGGCGTTGTAGGTAAAATGGGCGTGGCAATTTGTGTTACATTTTTAAGAACATGAAAATGTAACGAATATTAAGCATTAATTGAGAGGTGCCGAATACCCATTTTGGCAATATTTTGAAGGACGACTCGAATGAGGGTTTCGGGCACCTGTTTTTAAGATTGAAGATTCATATAAAAATTTTTAAAAATAAAAAATTCTTTGTAATAATTACGAAATTTTCAGTAAAAAGTTTCATTCAAATTTAACATATAACAAAGGGGACCGGTCCCCACCACCAATATGCTACCTTGGGTACTCCACTAGGTTCAAATAGATATATTTCACTAATATACAAAACAACATAAGAATATTAATATATACTGAAAATAATAATCATTTATTTAAATTATTCTACATCTTCCTGTATTAAAGGATCTAAAAGTAACGAAATGTCTTCATCACCTAATAGTTCTTCATTTCGAGAGCTAAGAAATGGCTTTGTTGAAAAAGATGAAATTACTGGATCTGATGACAGAAGCAAATAATTGAAAAGATCTTCCATTGTTTTCTCTCGTGACATTTTTCTAGTGTGATGTTCGCGAATAAATCTAAAATCTTTGTTTCGAGACTCTAGTGCTTCCTCCGACATCATTCCTATCGGTAGTGCCGCATTTTGAATTATGTCTGCGCCGTGAATCAAAATTTTGTGAACACTCGATGGCATATAGTACCATTCATACAGTTCTACGTATAGTTCCGCAGTATCCATCGCATATTTTCGGAATGCTTCCACATTAATTGCATAACCAGATGACATAGTTCTCAAAATTATTCCTAGTCTTTTTATCAAACTTTCATTTACTCCTGTTATTTGAGAAGCTAAGGAAGGTTGTTGAAAAAATTTTCTAGCGGTATTACCGTCATTTGTGCTTCCTTCTCCCGGCTTAGGAATATCAATAAGCAAATTCATTTGGGATTTCAGAGCGCTAATTATTTCATCTTTTCTTTTCTTCTGTAAAGCTTTATCGGACTCACTACGAGCTTGCCATTTTTTAATTTCAATTTTGTAAGATATATGCAATACACATTCCAGGCACCTTATCCACGCATGCAATGTCGATAACCCATATTCGTAAAGATTGGCCCTTACATTCAAGGCTTTAATTTCGTCCAATTTATTCATAATGGTTGGTGTTGCTCCACAAATACCACATGTTTGAGTAGAGGAATCGCTAAGAATTGAGAAAACCTTGCCATCAATCATTGTTAAATAAAACACATGTTTAACAATAACTGTTTTATCTTCAATATTATAAGCTGTTGACACTATTGCATTAATTTGATTTCGTATGTAATTAGTTTCATCTTGAATCAAAGATTTTGTTTCCTTTTCAAAAATAAGTTTAATCGGCCTGCAAAAACGTGTAGATGATGGACGCGGATTTTCCCATATGATATGGTTATCATTCTTTAGCTGCAAAGGTACCAAGCAAATTGCAAACAAATATTTATCTGTTTTATGGGAATCATTTGAACTAAAGTTTTGCTTATAGGTTGAGTGGGCACTGCTACCATCACATCCCCATTTATAAATCAAAGTCAGTTCCGTATAATTGAATTTCTCTATGACCTCTTTTTGTAACTTTAAAATTCTACATGCAGTGTGATCAACTAAGTCCTGCAGAGGCACTTCTGCTATTACATCGGATACCTTTATTCCATTACTTGGGTAGCACTTTTCTTTAGCTTCCAAAATTCTATGATATGATGGGTATATATCCGCGTTACGGATCTTAGCACCAGTACGCATCGCATTATAACTTGCTTTTGTATATTTTCCATCGATAAACAGACGTAATGCTTCTTCATCTGTATATGGTACTGGTTCCTTAGATTGTGCATTAACAATTTTTTTTAATTTTAGTTGCTCTCGTTGGAGATTCATTTATGTTCTTTAGAATCGCGGAAGCATCCCTCTTGCCAGATTTATAAAGACTAACGCCAGCAGCGAAAACTAGTTTCTCAGGTGAACATCCACTAACTAAAGCCGACACTTCCAAACGCTTCCCTTTTTCAGATTTACCTGAAAAATCTGATCGAGGTCTGCCAAAATTTGACGTTGATGGTTGGATCCCTAAATCCTCTGGAATTTTAATTACGTTTTCAGAAGGAAGACCAAATACTCCATTTAACCAAATTTTGTTGGAGTCTTCAAAATATTTCTTTGATCTTCTTGCTTTTATCCATCTTTCGTTAATTGAATACGTTAATCTCCGTACAGCTAACTTTACTTTATTGCAATAATCTTCTGTTTTAGTTTTCTGTAACCCACTCTTAGCGAGAAAATAGCTAATGACAGTTTCTACCCTTTCTTTGCCTTCCATTTCGGCAACCCACACATTCTCTCCGTGTTATGGGTATGTTACCTATTATGTATATAAAAAGTTTACCGGTAAATAATTGCAGACAATTTTTTTTCCATCTAAAGTGGACATTACACAGATCAACAGGGCACAATTCATTTCACGGGAATCCTATTTAAAAGTTAATCTAAAAACCACAAAATGCTAAATTTTTACTACACAAAACACATATTTCCTCTTATCTATTATTTTGCACACCGAACATTTAAATTCAACATTTATTTATAATATAGCTTAAACATACCTGACATAATGCAATGTAAAAAAATAAAAACAAAATTTGCTCTTCTTTGATGTTACGATCAGTTCAAATGTGATGCTGTAAATCGACTGACCTGTTATAACAACAGTGACAATGCAATTGTTCATTTTCAAAACATCATAACAAAGCAAATACGCAAAAAATAAAAAAACTTGATATACAGTTATGCACAGTGGATAGCTATCTAACAATTACCAAACAAATTATGTGAACTTTGAAACATAAAAAAATTGACTTTTTTCCAGCTAGATTGGCGTCTTGGACCACTGTGCGATGCCGCTATTGAGAATAAAGTATTTTGGAATAACGGTATTTTTGAAATCTGGAGGTTTGGTATTGGTATCGATATTGGGTAAAAGGGATTTAAAAAGGATAACAGCATCAAAAAGGTATTGATTGACAACCTTGAAAATTTTTATCATATCCCTAATTCCATTAAATAAGCTTAAAATTCCGATACCTCATTACTGATACCCAGTAAAAAGTAAGAATCCAAAGAACAAGATGCAGTGAAACTAACATGTTATGAACATAGATTCTCATTTATGTTCTACAACCGGTTTTTTGAATATTAAGTTTTCCCCATTAGCAACAGGTTAGTTTCATTCAGAACAGGTTGCTTTAGAACCAGTTCTGTAACTAGCTATAGAACTAGTTCTGGGACAGTGAAACCTGACATTTTGACTCGCAGGAATCAGTTCTAGAAAATTTTTCATGGAACCGCTGGAAAAAGAATCTATTCTAGAATACATAGATTCAAAGATAAAATGTTCATACGCAATCAACACACGAATAAATATGTGTTTGAATTCAAACGCTGAATATACTCCAACACACATATTTGTTGATGATTTTAAATCAATCAAACGACGTGCAAATTGTTGTGTCACTGATTTATAATCATCGGTCGTTGTTATACCATTGATTTTATTCTGTTCATTCGAGCCAACAATAATTATTTTGATGTAGAATAAATCAGAAAAAACACAATCAACGTGTATGAGTGTATTCGCAATTAAAACAAAATATTTTCTTATCTATAAAAAGGGGGTGGTTTTGTAGAAACACATTTTATAAATGGTATATGTACAATACGTTTTTTTAGAATTTTTATTAGGAATACCAAAAATATTGTTATTTGTGAAATTTTTTTTTTATTAAATTTTGGTCGATATATCAGGCTCGTCCAATCCGGTTAAAGTTAAATATTGCTTAATTTTCCAATCAAAATAGATGAAAAAACAATTTAGACAATATTTAAATTTTTCCGGATTAGGCAAGCCTCAGATATCGATCTAAATTTTTTTTTCCAAAAAAATATTTTTATTTCACAAAGAAGAATATTCTTAGTATTGTATTACTAATAAAAATTCTAAAACAGCGGATTTAAGTCCCACCCTAATGTTCACAATATCATTTATGAAATGTGTTTCTATTTTGTTTTAATTATGAATACACACATATCCGTTGTTTGTTGTTTTTTCTGATTTATACAACGCTGACTTTTTGCATAAAACATAATCGACAGATGATTCAAAATGATCCGAATTACGCGTTCAGTAACATGATGCTGATTTTATTCTACAGTGAATTTTGTTGAATTATTAAATGTGAATAAGAATTTTTGTGTATGATTAAATCAAGAAAAAAGTTGATTTTGCAGTTCTCTGGTAACCATTTCTAAAAAATTTTGCTGGGTAGTTTTAAATATCGGAATATATTAAGAAGAAATTTGACTTCTTTTTTATAAGAATTTTCGTTGTTGGTAGCGTGCGGGGGTCGTGAGTTCAATTCCCACCAGAGGCTCTGGTCTGTTTTCGCTCCAACGAGCCGATAGCCTTTGTTGCTAGTGCTCGGTTAGGGCATAATAATATAATTTGTAATTATATGATTAATATAAATAAAATAAATTTTTCAATTTCGAATTGCTACCATAAAGAGTGTGCACAAGTCATTAACGTTGCCCGTTCTATTCCATTAAGTTCCAATTCAACTCGTTCCGTATTCCGTTTCAATTTGTCCTCCTTGCATAGTGTTTCGATTTCACTAGTAACCTGTTCCATTCCATTTCATTCCCCTGGTGTAATGTGTCAATTTTTACTCGTTTCCCATTCCATTTCATTCCCTTTTTCCAGTGTTTCGATTCCAATCCTTTCCCGCTCCAGTCCATATAGTTACACAATTTTAGCTTTCCAATTTTACTCCTAAAAATTTCATATTTCTAGACAAAGCATTTTCAGCAATCAGTGAACATGTAAATTGCATTTCAGGTTTTTAGCCAAAGCGGTTTGGAGAGGCAGTTAAGAGGGAGATTTTTCCCTTTTTAGTGAGCACATAATTCCCCCGTAGGAATTTCCATTAATGCCAACCTAGCGGATGTCTTCACTGAAGGGGTAAACTTCATACCAAATTTCAACATCTTGGCTTCAGCTATTTGGACGAGCCTTTAGGCTTTCTGCCTTGAGAGCCCCCATGGTACACATATTTTAAATTTTATGTTTCTGTCCAAATGTGTTTGGGCAAGCCGTCAAGGTGAAACTTTATTCCTTTTTTTAGCGGATGGAGGCAATCCGCTAAAATTTCCAAAAATCCCGGCTAGCGGTTTGGGGTGTGAGATGTTAAGTCAGTCAATCAGTTTATAATTCTGTTTCTAACATATCAAAATATATGTCTAAGACCTTATAATTCGTGATCCTTATGTCTGTTCGTTGAAATCGAGATCACGGTGCAAAGACGGGAGCGGGGTTGCTCATTTTAACTCAGATTGTTTGTTATCCTCCTGAGTAAAAAAAAAAAGTTGTGAGTGAAAATGTGAAGATACATCCATACAAAACTATGAATATGATTGAAAAATTTCATATTAGCGTATGGTGAATAAACATTTTGTCATATTTCTTTCACCAGACGCCTCGTCAAATTATTTTCATCCCAAAAAGATTTTTGAAATTTTTATTGTTTTAAATTAGGAAGATTTTAAAAGGCTCGGGGGCACACAAAATAATACATCCGATGTGGAAATCGCTTTCCACGAATTCCCATAGGAGGGCGGAATTTAAAATATTATATAACGAACAGGTCACCAAAAATTATTTTTAAAGTGAGTTCGGTAACACATTAAAAAACAATTTCGTGGCAATTTCTCATCTGCCGATTTTTTTACCCGTCTAAAAAGCTGAGATCTGGTTACATCTACTTAAATGTTGTTAGATATGATTGTATTAAAGTATATCTTGTACCAGATCTGATTATTTATGATTATATAAGGCTTATGCGATACACTTTATGGATAGATCTAGTGCCAGATCTGTTAATACGTAAAGGTTTTTGAAAAATTTGGTGATATTTGCTGCCATCTGGTCATATGGGATCATATCTGGTTGTATATCTGTTTTTATCTTAATCAGATCTACTAATGGTGCGCGAGATCAGATCTATGTAGTTAGATCTTATGTTTGTTACCAATTTTAAAATCTAATTATATCTGGTACAGATCTGTCTTTTTTACACGGTTAGTTGAAAATTCCAATTGATTGAATATTAAAATATTTAATTATTAGTATAAAAGATTTCTTGAAAGATGACGACCTTCCCTCAATAAGTCCCCTCCATTCCGAAATATTTTATAAATATTGTGAAGAGTATATAAAATGTAAACCCGAACGCTGAATGTAATACGGACAACTACTTTAAAATTGATCACTATTATTTTTTGAAGTTTCGCTATTGTTAAATTTGTTATATTTATTTGAATTTAAAAATAAAATACAAATAACTTTTAAACAAATAGAATAAAACAAAATGAACTGCTTTTAAAGCATTGGGCAACAACGAAGTTTTTATATTCTATAAAGCCACTCATAGTTAAATACCTCTTCAAGTTTGTGACTTGTGGAAAATCCAAAAATTCAACACTTGAATATGTTGTTTCTACTGAATGACTAACTATCTGCTGGATTTTGCTGTTGTTGTTGCTGTTGTAGTTGCACAGTATTTGAAGCAACAATATAGAGATTGACATACTACACAAACATACAGACAACTGAACAGAACATTTATTCGTTTATGCCATAAACATAGATACAAACGGGAATATTTTACAGTTAATGCTTCTTTTTGCAACAACGACAACAAAAACAACATTCAAAATGGCAAACGATACGTTTCGAATATTTATGAGTTGCAAAGTGGCGCTTTCGCACTCATTCAACTCAATTTAAAAAGATGTGTAGCCTGGTAACTACTGTTCTGTCCGCCTTTTTTCAACGCCCTTCTTATAGTTTTTTTTTGTGTATGTGAATGTATGTGTTGTATTCGTTCTTTTTCTGGGAGGTTTCAAGAGGTGCTGATGATGTTGTCCGTTTACTTGAAATAGAAGAATGAGGCTAACTATAATCTATTTGGTTTTGTTTTACGATATTCACGATAGATGACGACTATGATGAGGATGATGCTGATGCTGCTGATGCTTCCATTGTTGTTACTGATGATGACTATGATGATGGCTTAACTTATAGTTGTTGGTCGAACACTCATACGCCCATATAGACACACACACACACATACACAATAACTGCGGTGGCATTGGTAGTGGTGTGCAAATCTTTTGGCCTTTTTGTTGAGGCCACAAATACCAAACAGTACCAGCAAACAGCATCGGTATCAGGAACATTCAACACTTGAATAATACTTTGCCACTAGCACAATATACAAACGAATAGCGGGAAACGAGAATGAGAAAAATATTCATTCATTCATTCACTAACTTCACTTAGAATTATGTATTATGCGTTTTTGTGCGTATTATGGTTATAGGTGGGTTAATTTATAAGATGTTAAAATTATAAAAGTTTAGGCAAAAAATCATCAAAATTATTCACATAACATGGATGACTCAGTAACTTCTTTCTGCGGCGACCAACAACGAATTTAAGACATTTAACTTGCAAGAATATTATTTCAAGTTAAACTCTCCGAATTTATTTGAAATTAAGATAATTGATAGAGAAAGGAAATCTAAGGTCTATTTCTGGGGAAGAACTCTGTCTAAGACCTATGTTGCGCACAACGTTGCTATAGAGTCATGCATAAGCTTCGGAAAAAAGTTGATTAAGTCCAAGCTAACATACTAATTTGAAATAAATATAAGAGAAACTGGCAAATTCTTAATGAAAAATGTAACCCAGCAAAACTTTGGTAATGGGTGCGATATTCTCATGCGTTACCTTGTAATGATAGCTCGTTACCTTTTTCATTATCTGCAAACATAAAGTAATAAGTTACTGATTATTGATTACGTAATAGGTATATGATTTATAAATGTATGGTAATAATTGAAATTTTTTTGAAAATCTATTTTTAGATTTCCAAAAGGGTAATGTATGTTTGTTTTGATAACACTAGCGAAAAAACGAAGGGCAACAATTCATTTAAGTTTAAAGCAATCAAATATTATATGCGTCGATAGCTCAGTGGGTAGAGTTCTTATGTATTGTTGATCTTTTATTTTGTTAAATAAATGGTATTAATAGGATTTTGGATTATATAATCATATTTTTTTTTTTATAAAGTGTTAATATGTTTCCAAACACTCAATATTAAATAGACAATCGTCAAAGTAATGACCCAACAAGGGCGTGGATACCGAAGAGGTTTGTGTTGCGGCAACCGAAAATACTAAGTATTCTATCCTGCTGGCTCTGTGAAATTTTTTAAATTTTTATTCTCTATAATTTACTAATAAAAATATAATTTACTCATAAAAATGTTTCTTTGCAATAAAAAACAATTTATAAAAAATAATCTGATTATATGCTCTAAAATTCTATTAATACCATTCATTTATTATATTTAATTTTAAATATAATCTCCTGAAACTTTAATACACTTAGTTCAACGCCTTTCTAGCCATTCTATCTCTTGATTAAAAAAAGCTTTGCAAAATAACTCCTAACAGCCGCAATTGCATCTTCATTCTAGGCAAAAAGCTTGCCAGGAATTTTTTCAGATTTGGCAGCAGGCACAGAGAGCTAAATCAGGAGAATAAGGTGGGTGGTCAAGCAATTCGTACTTTGATTCAATTCTCACTCTTGTATTGCATACCAGGTAGTTTTTCTGGCAATTTCACATTCATTTAATCCAAAGGTTACAATTATTTTCTGAATTAATTGTTTTACATTTTTGAAGATAGTTGATCAATAAAATACCTTTGTAATCCCATAAAACTGTTGCCATAACTTTAACAGCCGATTGAATTGTTTTTGCCTCTTTTCACTTGATCCTTTGCCTTTTTTCACTTCCACCAGCTTCAGTCTATTGGTTTGATTATTTTTTTGTCTCTGGTGTAGTGATAGATCCATGTTTCATTAATATTTAAGAAACGATGTTTAAAATCAATTATATTTCACTAAAATCGAGCCAAACAAGCTTGAGAAATTTTCATTCGAATGCGTTTTTGATCAACTGTTAACTGCAATTTTTGATGCAAAAAAAAATTAACTCGATAATTTAAGATGCCTGTGGCATTACCTATTTCCCGCACTCGTCTGCTGTTGTTGCAGTTTTGAGACGTCCACTTCGTGGTTTATCTTCAATTAGCAACCAATTTTTTAACTGCTGCATATAAAGGAGGACTTTCATACCGAACCTCTCCGGTACCGAACCTGGGCATTCAGATTCATAATTCACACCCTTGCTTACTGCACCACAATTTAATTTAATTTTCTTTGATATATTCGTTATTTAAACATTTTAATATTTTATTTTAATTAAAAAAAAATTTTTAAATGTTTGCTTTTACCGGGATTTGAACTCGGAAATTAGGAGTACTAGGCTAGCTCTCTACCCGCTAGACCACAAACACTTAAAATTTAGTGACTAATTTTGAATTTAAATAATTTTTTAGGAAAATAAATATAGCAGAAAATTCGTTTACAAATACCAATCTTTAGTGGCTTCTATAATCAATATAATCCACAATTCGGTTGGTTCAACTGAAATCCTAATTTCATGATATATTAGATCAGGATAACCGTATTTGGTAGTTACTACTTTCGAATATCGACAATTTATTAATAAATTTCACAGATTTTACTAATTTTTCAGTACATTCACGAAATAAATGGTTGCTTCTACTGTACGGAATTCCTAAACGAATTTTATTCGTAAAGTTGATTGGAAATACTAATAATTGGATAATAGTATTCTTTTTCAGTTCCTTTTCCTCTTTTTAATTCCCAATGCCATATTTTTGCTATAATAATGGATTATATGTTATTCCAAATAAAATAAAGTTCTTACAAATAAATGTTAATTTTTTCTCTGGGTGTAGAGACTGGCAAGTAAAATATTTTCTCTTGTTTTTCACCGGTCGCTTAGAATTGAATATTTTATATTCACCTGAAATATTTTTCACCTCAAAAAATTTTTTCACCACGAAAATATTTGTTCACCACAAAAAATATTTTTTCACCACAAAAAATTTTTTTCACTTCAAAATTTCTTCATTTATCCAAAAAAATTTTTCACCTCAAAAAAATTTTCCCCGCTCAAAATATTACTTCTAAAGTTTTATACATTATTTGTATCAAAACCAGTGGAGAACATTTTTTATGATATTGGTGAAGGGTATTCAAAGATTCGGCACAACCGAATTTAAGCCTTTTTTACTTGTTTTTTTTTTATTCTTTCATTATTAAAAACATTAAAATCACGTCTTCTTTGAGTACTATATGAATCAGCTGCCAGAACGAAATAAAATTTAACATGTGTCCATGTGACTGTTTATCCCGCCAGCTCTCTGTCAGGCCAAGATCATTTCGAACCGCCCTTATCCATGTCAAACCGCACAGAAAACTGTCATTTTAGGATTTGTCATCTCCGACTTTAATGAAATTTGCAGTAAATGGGTAGTGTTTATTAAATCATTAACCTTTCGACCCAAAACACTTCCGGTTTTCGAAATATGACGTCATGAAAATTGGCTTAAACTTCAAAATATCGAAAAAGTGTCCATACCAAGTCGTCCATAACTTCTAAACCATATCAAAAACTAAGGCCTCTCTACATTTGTGGAAAAATTTCATGGTGGAGACTCATTTGGTTCCTAAATTATTAAGGAAAACGTGGTCGTAAACAAATTTTCGTCGACGAGTATGTATAAAATTTTCTAAATATGTGAGGAATAAAATGGTTTAAAAATCTTTTTATAAATTCTTTTAAATCGGAGCAAAAAATAGAAAGAAAATCGCTTGTATTTTGTTTGAATCAGAGGGTTTTTATAAAAATTTAATTTAAGAAAATATAAACAAAATTGTACAAAAAAGTTGAATAGACAGGGATCGAACCCGCGCCTTAGAGAAAAAAAAACTATTTGTGACGAAGCGCATAGACCACTTAGCCATTGAAGCTTATATGCAACCGTCATTAATAGTAAAAAAAAAATTAACAGTTTTCGTTTAAAACAGATTTGTTTGGTTTTTATTTAAATGACAAATCTTTGTAGGTGTTTGTTGTTTGTGTATAAAAGGTGAAGAGGTGAAAGAAAAGAATTCCAACCAATGGATGTGTTTGTTATGCGTAAAATTCTACATACATACATATTAAACAAAGGGATTTTACGGAAAAAAATAGAGGTAGTCCTGGTTTTTTGCTAATATCTCAGCCATTTATCAACCGATCTGGCTTATTTTCAATAGCAAACAGAAATGGATCACATGTAACAGAAATACATAACAATCAAGTCCTCATCATGTGTGGGGTCTTCGGAAAACCCATTTCAACACACAGACGGACATAGTTAAATCAACTTCGCTCTTCATAAGGACCAACAATATATATACTTTATAGGGTCTAAGATCAGTATTGTAAAAATTACAAACGGAATGACAAACTTATTTATACCCTTCCACCTGCGGTGAAGGGTATAAAAAGAACACAATCCAATATGTTGTGTTGAAATGTAGTAGTATACGAGTGTATGCGTCATTCCCAATTCGTTCCTAGAAATGGCAACATTAACAGTTGAACTGGCAATCAGAGGTTGTTGGCTTAAACTAAAATGTTGATTCAATTAGTACTGATGTCTTTTAATAGTGGGAAAAGCAATCTTGCGTATCACTTTTACTCTGAATGGTTGATATATGAATATATCCAGCTAAAACCATGAGTTGTTCGGGCTGCTGGCTCTGCATGAGCCTGGGCATGGTCGCTCTGTAATAAAAAATGTTATAATATAACTATGCATACACAGAGAAAACAAATTCATTGCGACCACCGAATTTCTTGCCAACCGAATGGTTTAGTTGGACCCACTAACATATTTGTTTGTGGCGATCGAAATTTGTTTAATACAACAGAATTTCGCTTGAAACCATTTAATTCAATCGAATTAAGAATATACATATTTGATTGAGACAACCGAATAATTTGGTTAATGCAACTAAACTATTTAGTTGACAGGAAATTTGGTTGTCACAATGAATTTGTTTTCTCTGTGTTCATTTTACCTTAAAATGTTAAAATATTTAAACTTTGTCCATTAGTTTTTTAAGCAACTTTTCAATTAATCCTTTTCAAAATTATCGGATTCATTGTTATTTCAACGTACTTTTTTTTGCAGTTTCTTTAACAGATGCTTACTCCTAATATTCCTGTGGCAATACATTCTATTTTTTAGACATTCATGACAGTCATGAATTTGCCGCAATTGATGGTCTAATTACGCCACCAACAGTACCCAGTACCACAGCACAGTAGAAACAACAGCAGCAACCTAGGAAACAACCATTACCCAAACACCACTACTGACTGGCATCTAATATATACATATCTACATACAAATAGAAAATTCAACAATTTGTAACTACACATTCATCTATTATGCATACAAAACCAAGCAACTTATAAACCAAAAAAAGAAGTAGAAGTAGAAGAAAAAACTCGAATAACGCAAAAAACGGAAAGGACATGTTCAAAAGATTGCTGTCGTTCGCAACAATCGCAAAAGTAACAACAATAACAACATTAGCCATAGCAATAACAACAACAGCAAAAACAACAATTATAGGGGACAATGTATATGATGACTTTTGTTTTCAAAATGCAAATGAGGCAAATGCTTAAAGTCTTTTTGATATTCATGACTACTGTTGACAAAATGGTTGCCTTGCCTTGCCTTGCCTTCCATTATGACATTACACAAACGCAAACACACACATACACACGTACATGCATACGTGTACGTATTGTTTTTGTTGGCTGTACTGTATTGTAATATCAACTACTTACTAACCAAAGCTTTAAGATTAACGAGCATTTAAGAGAATTCTTTACTTTGCTACTTTTATTGTAGTTATTGTTGTTGCTGTTGTTGTTGTTGTTGTTGTTGTTGTTGTTGTTGCTATTTCCGTTTCCTCATTGTTTGTTTTTATTTGTAACAAATTATTGTTACATGCTGGCGTATGAGTAATTTCAATTCATATTATTGTTGGCTATAAAAAATGAGTGACTAAGTAGAATGTTGAACCAAAAACGTTAAAGTAACAGTAATGGTGGCAGAGCTTAAATATTATTATTTTTATTTAAATATGCATTTGTTGTGTATGCCAACAAAAAGTTTTTGCTGAATAATAAAATAAAATGTTTCCTAACGAAATAAGTAAAAATAACAACAACAATGACATTCATATAATCACATACACAAACACATTAGCTTAGACATTTCTCCATATTAGTTTAATACAACAGCAGCAGCACCACCACCACCACCGGCAGCACTAGATAGATAGAAAGATGAGGCAGTCAGTCAGACCAACAGACTTACATACATACATACATACAATCATATATACATTAATTTTTAGTTCAACCAAGCTGAAAAATGCTCATATATGGCAAATTAAACAGATTAAGATTAAAATCACTAAATCCACTAGAATAATTATATTTAAATGAAACTAACAAAAATGAATGCCTTCTCATTTGTATGAATGTGAATGAACATGCAATGAGTTTGTATTTAATATTCCTACAAATATATAAAAATCATAAACTCACACAGTGTTACATTTTGAGGGAAAATAAATTTTTGCAACCAACTTTTGCTATAAAGATTATATTTTAACGAAATGAAGGATAACATTCGTAGGATCTAAAAAATTAATGAAAATTTTTTTTGGAAAATCTTTAATTTCTTTAAATAAAAAATAGAAGAGAATATAATGTTTTACAGCTTTATTTTATAATTACATGTTTCATTTAATATTTGTATGAAAACATTTAATTTTGAAAAATTTTTAAAAAAAAAAATTTAAAAGATTTCAAACAAAGGGTACAAAAAAAGTTATAAAATATATCTGTTAATTGCCCTACATTCCTACTTTCTTTGCTTTTTATGTAGACTAATCATCCGTTACCATGGATTTTAAATTAAGGAAAACAAAATCTATTTTTTCCGAATTCCGAAAAATCGTTTAAAATGTATTTAAGTTAATTTGTAGCGTGTGTGTTAAACATCTATTCAAGTTAAATTTCGCAAGGCCAAAAAGAACACTAGTATCATCATATAGAAGTCAAATTTGTATTTTTTATCGAGTGTATAGTTAAATGAACAAAAATAGTGGTCATATGAAAACAATGTTTTTACATAAAATTTTTAAAGGCTGCTTATCACCAATCTGTAATCAGAATTAAAAGCTAAAAATGGAAAATCAAAAATGGAAGCCGAGTATTTAAAAATACACATTTCTAATTGACTTTGGGTCACTGATCATAAATCTGAAATCAAACGAACAAAATTTAAGTATTTATATAAATATATTTATTTGCTTACAAGAAATTGGGTCTCAGCGCCGCTGGGGCATTGTAAATAGCAGTTATAAAAATTTGTGAAATCAATATTTAATTATTGAAAAAATAAAAAAAACAAACAAACCAAATGGCATATCCAATGTTGCATCCAATATTTTTGCTTCAAATTGTTAATATTTAAGTTTATTTAAAAAGCCAACATGAAAAGTTTGAAGGTGCTTGATTTCAAATTTGAAATAAAAATTTAAAAAATTCAGAATGCAATTCTTATATGGCAACAGAAAGTTCATTCCCAGTGTAGAAACAGTTACAACGTATCATTATTTCTTGGACTACCGGTAATGACCAATTTACTTTTTACATTACTTTAAAAAATATAATAAGGAGTTTATAATCACCAGTAGTTACTTTTTTGATTCTTACAAAAAAATAACTAAACCGTGGGTCTAAGAACTTATTTTTATTATTATTTTATTTATATTTTTTGAAAATTAATTTTTAAACTCAATATTTTTTTCACAAAATAAGAATCAGGACCCTTCCCAATATTTGGATCGCTCCCCTCAAAATTACTCTAACTATACTTGATGTAGGGTATCATATATCCGACTTTAATTTTTGTACTAAGTTTTCATATAAGGGAATTTAAGTTAATGGAAAAAAATAAAAAAAAAATAAAAATATTATAAACATGGTAATGACATACCATTACTTTATACATAACTTTGTAATGAGTACTCCTTACATTCAGCATTATATTCAAAATAAAAATAATGAATTACCAATAATATGTTACTTATTTTATTATTTGGACTTGAATAATAAGTTGTCTGTAATGGCATACCTTTTCTATTATTTTAATATAAATAATAATGAGTCATTGTTAATTGTTTAAAAAACTTTATTAATGTGTATTTTATTGATTTATGAATTAAAAGTGTAAGTGAACAGGAAAAAGTCTACAAATTATTGCAGAGTAATTCGACACATTTATTTATTTTGACTTATTTGTGTAATGACACATTTTATATAATTAATTTTGGTATTCAGATCATGAATATGACAAAAAATTAAAAACATCTTGGGGCAAAAATCGAGTTTGAACTGTAGTTCCGAAATATCCTTTTCATAAAATTTTTTAAAATTGTAAAGAGATTGAAAATTTTGGGGACAAAATTTGGAAACAGGAGAAAAAATCTATAAAAATCAAATAAAATGAAAATTACTTTAATTTCAATGCAAATAAAAGAATGTTAAAAACTTAGCAAAAAGTTCCTCTTTTTGACCTTTGACGACCCATGGGGTACATACGTATGTCCCAAATTGAATCAGTATCCTGTAACAAATGAAGTGAGCTAATTCCAAATATCTTGATCGTTTTAAAAATTAAAGGAATGGAACATGCCCTACCATAATATTGAACCCCTGTGTTGTCCAATAGGATTCGAGAAAATGAGTTCCAAAAATTATGCAAAAATATATATTTTTTTATGAATTTGTGGTGATCCTATTGGCTCTGAGACCATATTGATCCAAATTGTTAGTATTGTGTGAAAGCAACAACTATCATCTGTAGATACAAGGCAAAAAATTGGCCAAATACGACAAAAACTAAAAATGGAACATTTATCAACCATTGGCCGTGAAAAGTTTAATTTATATATTTCAGTTTGGAAGAAATGCGGATTAGAAATTGAGATTCACATTAATGCATCGTATTACCTTGTTTCGTACTCTTTTTTTTAACTTTTTTATTTTAATATTGAATCTGCCCACCATGGGCCTAACAATATGTAAAAAACTCTTATAACTAATCTTAAACACTAGTTACTCCCGTAAAGGAGCCATTTTCTTATATGGGCCCCATCTTAACGGGGCGGCATATCGGCTCTTTGAAGCCTTGTATGCGTTCGACTTCGGGTCAATTGTCTCGCAAGCGGATTCGGATGACCACACAAGCCTTAAAGTGTAACTAGCACAGACTTCTCTAAATACGTCTTTTACTAACGGAACCCCAAGGTCATTATGAATATTCCAATTTCGTTGCTTTGTTGCATACTCAATGTTAAATTATAATTGGTTACTGGGATTTAAAAAATAATGCGTTACTCAATTTCTTACAGAAAAATAAATAATAATTAATTATTTGTAACCAATTATTAAAATGCATACGCGTAACCCATTATTCTTAATATTTTCGTAAGTTTGCACGTAAGCAGAACACCTTACCTATTGGGCATCCCAAATACAAAAAGTTAGAATTATAATAGTAAGGGTAATACATGAAAACCTTGAAGTTTAGATTACTAGACTTATTATTTGGTTTGGCTATTCCCCTAAATTATTGTTATCAGTTCAAAGTCCTTTCAAATGACTAATGTTACCCTTAAAATATAATTACCTAAATAACAAAAATAATATTATGCTTAAAATACCAAAATAAATAATAATATCAAACTAGCGATAGCGAAATAATCTTTAAGTCTAGTATTTGGAAATATTAAAATACTTGTTTAAATTTTTATTCGTTTCATATAGAGCAATAAATTCTTTAAGTTAGACATTGATCATATATACATATGTACTACTTTTTAATAGAAATATTGTTTGAAAAGTCTCATACTACGTGGGCAAAGACTTGAGTATTCAAAAACCGAAACCGAAAACCGGTCAACCGGTTTCTTTTTTTTTTAAAAACCGATCGGTTTCGAATTTCCAAACACTTTTATAATCGTTTTTTTGGTTATGAAGATTTAGATGTACGTCTGATAGATTCCGATGAAGACCTAACTTTAGATATTTCAAATTCAAATAGTTTAATTTCTGATCTAAATAACACAATAAGCAGTATTGAAAATCCTAAAAAAGAGACTGTACAAAATAATTCATCATTATATGATAATTTCATATATCTTTATAAAGGCGACAAAAGAACTGAAAAGTTGGAAAATTTATATAATTGTCTTTTGACTATTTGTCCAACATCCACAATTAGTGAAAGATTATTTTCCACTTCTAGCTTTATCAAAAGCAAACAAAAAAATCGTCTTAAAACGAAACATTTAAAGTGAATATTATTTCTAATATATTATTTTAGAAGTGAAAAATAGATTTTCTTTTTACATATTTAAAATGTAATATTAAAAAAAAATTATTTAATGAAAAACGTTTTTAACGTTCAAATTACTAACGTACCTAATTTTACCAATTTACAAACTTTATGACCTCTATTCATTTGATATGAATATAGTTTTATAATATTTATTTTTAAGATATTATATTAAAAAATATTAAAACCAATAAATAAATTGTTAAAATGAAATACAATAAAAAAATATTAGGCATGTTTTCTTTGTACACTTAAGCTAGCAAGTTATTTCATTTATATGGAGAATTAGGCGAGTACTAAGCGACTAGTTCTTAACTCGCTTAATTCTCCATATAAATGAAATAACTTGCTAGCTTAAGTGTACAAAGAAAACATGCCTATTATAAAATATTTTTTCAAAGAATGTATTTTTTATTTTTATAACTTTACTAGCTGACCCGGCAAACGTTGTTCTGCCTAGGAATAGGATTACATTATTATCTAGGTAGCTCGCACAAAGTTTGAATATTCTCACAATAATAGTACCCCAGATATGCAATAATAAATTTGTACTTCGTATGGGAGGTGCCACGCCCATTGCTTGGATCCCCCATATTTTTTGGAAGATTATGAATATTATTATCAAAGAAGCTCACACAAAGTTTGAAGACTCCCACTTTAATAGTACCCCAGATATGCAATAATGAATGTTTTCTTCGTATGGGAGGTGCCACGCCCATTGCTTGGATGGCACTCATTTTTTTGGGAGATTATGAGTATTATTATAAAAAAAGCTCACACAAAGTTTGAAGACTCCCACTGTAACAGTACTCCAGATATACAAAAATACATTTTTACTTCGTATGGGAGGTGCCACGCCCATTGTACCCATATAGGTCAATTGTGAATCTAAACCATTCAGGGATCAAATAAAACAGACACAACAAATTTCATCGAAATCGGCCCAGCCGTTAAGGAGGAGTGCAGTCACTAACACACGTACAGGAGAATTATATATATAAAGATATATTAAATTTCTTTTTTTTTTTGTTTGTAATTAAAACAATAAAAAATTATATAAGCTTTTTATTCAAATTAAAAAAAAAAACCGAAAAACCGGTTGACCGGTTTTTTTAAAGTTCGATTTTTCGAAGAAAACCGAAACCGGTTTTTCCAAAAGGCCGGTTTTTTGAATACTCTAGCAAAGACTTTAAAAAAGATTAAATTATATATATTTTTTTAATATTATCAAAAAAAAAAACGCATTCATATTGCTTACACTTATACATGTTCCACTGTGCAACGTTAATTCTTATTATGAGTTTATATATATTTTTAATATTTTTTTATTAGAGCAAAAATTATGAAAACACATGGTAAAGTCACACATTTTGCAAAATATTTTTCTTTTTCAGGAATTGAAAGCAAATATAAATTCACTTAAAAAAGGAGATAACAAAATACAGAACATATATATATATGTACACTCAAAATATTTGTATAGTAATTGACTGTAGTTTATTTATAAAGTACATTTGTTTTAAAATAATTTAATAGTTAAAATACAAAAAAAAATATATTTTAACTTTTTTCTTTGACATTTATTTAAACATAACTTACATGGATATAAGGAATTTCTGTTACATTTAATATTACTAAATAAAAATAAGAACATTTTTTCGTTTGAAAAAAAAAATATTTCTAAAGGGTGTCCCAAGAAGAACGCAATTTTTAAATCTGGCAACATTCGAAGTGTCATTGTTTGACATTTGAACAATTGTTATTGTTTGCTAGTAGAAGGTACGAGGTTAGTAAAAATGGAGCGCTACACGAATGAACAACGCATTCTCATTGTGAAATTGTTTTACCAAAATGGTGAAAGTTTTGCGGCTACAGTTCGCAAATTGCGATCAATAATGATCACAATAATGCTCCAAAAGAGTCAACTGTAAAGAGATTAATGGATAAATTTGCCGAAACTGGGTCTGTTAGTGATGTAAAGACAACAACGCGCCATCGACCAGGTCGATCGACCGAAAATGTCGCAGCTGTACGTGATGATGTCGCTCAAACTCCATCCACCTCAATTCGACACCGAGCTCAGCAAATTGGTGTCTCCAAATCCACTTTGCAGCGAATTTTGACGAAAGATTTGCATCTTCATGCATACAAAGTTCAATTGACTCAGGAACTGAAGCGAAGGGAGTTTGTTAATTGGGTATTGGAGAGACAACATGAAAATGCTGATTTTGCCGATAACATCATCTTCAGTGACGAGGCCCATTTTCATCTTGATGGCTTCGTCAATAGGCAGAATTGTCGCATTTGGGGTGAGGAAAATCCTCGAGTGATTCACGAGAAGCAAATGCATCCTCAACGTGTCACTGTGTGGTGTGGTTTTTGGGCTGGAGGAATCATTGGACCTTTTTTTATGAAAATGAGGCAGGTCAAGCGCAAACAGTCAATGGTGTTCGGTATCGTGAAATGATAACCAGTTTTTTCTTGCCTAAAATTGAAGAAATGAATGTGGAGGGCATGTGGTTCCAACAAGACGGCGCCACATGTCATACAGCCAGAGAAACAATTCAATTGCTGCATCAGTCATTTCCCGGTCGTGTTATTTCGCGTTTTGGAGATCAGAATTGGCCGCCTAGATCGTGCGATTTAACACCATTAGATTTTTTTCTTTGGGTTTTTTTGAAGTCGATGGTTTACGCGAAAAAGCCGACGACGACTCAAGCCTTAAAAGAGGAAATTGGACGCTGCATTAATGAAATACCGCAGCATTCATGCAAAACGGTCATTGAAAATTTCATTAAAAGATCGCGTGCATGCCAGCAAAGCCGTGGCGGCCATCTGCACGATATATTGTTCCATACATAACCTCATTCTGTCTACTTTACGATATAATAAAGTTTCACGATTTTTTTTTAAATATCTGTGTTTTATTTAAAATTTAAAAATTGCGTTCTTCTTGGGACACCCTTTATGACTAGAACCAGACTAAAAATACATTTTCATACATAAATATAAGTATTAAAAAGATTAACTATAAAATTAAAAATTCACTATTATGTATAACTCGGTGCGGTAAAATGCATTGTTTGAATATATGTAAAAACAATTTAAGACACACGTCTTTATTATTAGCTAATTGCTGATTTGGACATACAGTAATAAAGATGAATGTAAAAAATACAAAAATAGTAAGTAAATTTCATTTAAACTAAACAAAAAAAAATCAACTGCATAAATAGCTTTTTCCTTTGATTTGTGAGTCAAATAGAAATATTTTCAATTAGCACTTTCAAGGGCACGAAGAATGTTGATGAAAGTCGTAGCGGACTAGAAAATGCATTCCATTCAGCTTATGTCTAATAACTTTGTATGTGTATTCTCCATGATTACTTAACATATATAAGAAAATATTTTCTTTTAAAAGAAAAATTTTTCTATGATCTCGAACCAAACTCAAAATACATTTTCATACAACATAAGTTTAAATTTTCATTTATAATATTTTGTTAAAAAAATTATTTCCATTTATTTATATTTAATTAACTGATAGTTTTTTTTCATTGTCGATTTTATTGAATCTTCACTAATAGTTAAAATAAACAAAATAATTTAAAATTCGTTATTTTAATAAACTTTGTTGTTAATTTGTTGACAGTTAAAAACAACTAAATAAAGGAAAAATCATTAATTTTTTAAACAAAATCAATAAAGTAAATATCATTTGTTTTACGGATTTCTGGTTAGTTTGTTAGCAATTAAAATATATAATCAATCATTTATTTTTTACAGACAATTTTGAGTGTACTCGTATGTACCCCTTCCTACAGATACATATAAAAATGACAGTAAATGTGTGTTTAAATCGAGACAGGGAGAATATACTTGATTTTGAAAATTTTTTATACCAGCTGTCTAAGTAAATTGAAATAATGATTAGGGTGATACTTGATTGCAAAATTATTCTACAAAACTTTACATAAATATAATAAGAAAAATAAATATGTAGTTCAAATCACCTAACAAACGAATTCGATAATATTTTTGATAATATACAAAACTTTATATTTCCCTGAAAAAATTTTATATATAATCATTTATGAACATATATACACTCACAATGTATTTTCCGTTACCGTCTGCAGTTTATTTAGGAGTAATACGTAAATGAAGAAATTCATATAAATATATTTTTTAACTATTTGAATCAGTCATTAAAAAAACATACTATAAAAATTTACAGAGTTGATATTTTCGGTTAAATGTAAAATATTCTGTTTTCTGTTATAATTCATATAATTCCTTTTTGTTTTTTTACCAAAATATTTTGTGTATATACAAAATTATTTCAATAAAAATTACAAGAATTTATTCAAATATACATACACTTATAGCTAAGAAAGAAATATACATCTCTGTGTGTTGTGTTTTGTAAAATTACATTCGAAAAAAAAAATCAATTTGAAAAACAAACCACAAAAATCGTTTTTTTTTTCAACGTTTTGTCTGTTAAAAATTGTTGGTTATTTTAAACGACTTTTGATTGCATTTAATACTTTTGTTGATTGTTAAAGAATGATTGAAAATAAACAACAAAATGGGCTGAATATAATGAAAAATCAGTAGTCCCCTTTTTGGTTGTATTTTCGATTAATTTAATACCTATTTTAGATTATTTTTAACGAAATAATATTGTGACTGTAATTAACATATATTCGAACTTGAAATATATCCAATTATATAAGAGTCCATATACATATATATAAAATTTAGCATATATTTGAATTAAACTGCATTCTAACGTTAAAAAAATAAAGGAGTAAATCTGTAATTTTTTCTTTTTATAATTAAAAATTTTTACTTTTATCATGCCAATATTTGAACGAAACTGCGTTTTTTACTTTAAAAAATATGGGGCCATTTTTGCCCCTATTTGAAGAAAGGATTAATTTGATTTTTTTCTTTTTAAATATTAATTATCAACTACAGAAAATAGTTCAGCCAACTTTCATCAAAATATGAAGATACCCCACGATATTTTGTTATCAATTTCCTAAAATAATCAAAATTTCAAAAAAAAAATACCTTTAAACTTGTCATTTGACATTATATTCCTTATTGAGCCAAAGATCCTTTATTTATAAAAAATTTAATTATAAATCTTTATTTATCCCACTATTTCGTCACCACATTGGGTGACTTCTTCAGGGGAAATTGTCTTTTTTATAATTAATAAATTAAAATTATAAAACTGAAAACTTATAAATAACAATTTTTTTAAAAAAGGCGGTAAATCAAAAATTATTTTTTTGTCAATAAGGAATATAATATAAATAGAAAAGATCGAAGAAAACTAAAATAATTACTTGTCATTTGACCTTTGGCGTGGTTTGATTTTGTTATAAAACTCTGAATAGCACTAATTGAAACTTATTATTAAAAGTGGATGAATTTTACCGCTTTAAATCATTTTGTGTCCAAAAATACATGTTCCTCGAAATCCCTCGAAATTAAATAGATGTCCCCAATAAAAAAACTAGAAATATATTTTTATTTTTTTTTATTTTTTTTTTTTTGTTATTTTTATTTCTTATGATGTACTTAACAAAACCCCAGTGTGTGAAATCACGCATTTCTTGGAACATCCATATATGGCTTCTAATGCATTCACAGAAAAATTCGTCCGACTTTGGTGTGGCTTCTCACGCATTTACAGATAAAAATTAAGGAATTTTGTTTTCATATTTTTCATAATATGAACTCTTTCCATGACATCAGCGATTATTAGAAAACGATTTTGTTCGATTCCTTGTGATGAGTTAGAAAGTGATACAGAAATACTTGAGTCAGGCAATAAATCAGCGGCATATCAGTCTGGTGATACCTAAAATGGATGAAAGTAGCGAATTTTATTCTGGGAATGAGGATCCGCTGGTTAGTTTATTTACGAAAAAAGGTCAGAGGATAAGCTGGAAGGAAACTAAATTTGGTACAAAGAAATTGCCAGAGGTTGTGTCTAAATTGGAAACCTCTACTGATGATTGTAGAAGAATTGAACAGAAAGTGTTCTTTTTGTATTTTTTATTAATGTTCTCAATACTATTTTTAGTTACTTTTAATTTCTCAAATAAAATATAAATATAAAAATTGATAAAAACTTTAAATTATCTTTGTTGCATGAAACGCCATATATGGCAATAAATTTTTAAGGTGATAGAGATAGCAGTTCATATGAAGCCATATATGGAAATTTTTTTTTTCCAGAAAACTGACCTACTATTCCCAAAACAATTTATTTGCATATCTTAATTATTCCATTTAAAAAAATAAATCAAAAAAAATATATATTTTTTAGCTGGATCATAATGCACGCCGTAAAGGGTTAAAAAAATTTAATTTTAAGTCATACTTAAAAGTTCGTTAACGCTATCTTCGTGGAACAAACATCATATTTTAGTATTTATGGACTTAAAAAAATATATATAGAAATAATGTTGTATTATTTGATCATTTGGTGTAAAAAAATATCTTTTGTAATAAATTTTATTTATTATTAAAATTTTTAATCGATTTCCGTCTCGGCTTTCTTTCGGTATCAAGCTTCATTTTAAAAGTTTTTATATACATAGGAACCAAAAACTTTATTCAAAATAAACTCCAATAAAAACTTTAAATATTAAAAAAAAAAAAATCCAGTTATAACTTACACTCAGAAAAAAAAGTTAGTAATAAATTTGTAAACGGTTTTCAATCCCACTTTACTATTTTTGTACTGATTTTTAGTAAAAAAATTATTATTTGGCACATCTTTTTGCTATTTACATTTTACAAATTACAGAAATTTTACAGAATATTTACAAATTTTTGTTGCTAATTTCAGTAATCGTTTTACAAATTTTTGAAAACCGATTTGCTAAAATTAGCAAAAAAAAATTACTAATTATTTTTGATTAAAACTGACGCATACAAACTTAAATTGCCTTAAAATGTTTCATAGATTAAAAACAAAGGGATCGGAAGAGAAGATAGCTAAAAAAAGTACATCTAAACAATTAAAATTTGACCTTAAAAGTAAAAAAAAATTGTCTAAAATATTATTAAAAACATAAATTACCAAATTAAAACAAAATGATAAATTCGTTGATGTTATTACAATTTTTAAGCCTTTAATTTTTTTTTTAATTTTGTCTAAAATATTTTTTGACAAAATAAATAAAATAAAAAAGTTTTGATGCTCGATAAAGAAAAATAAAGTTTAAATTTTGCACCAATATTAATAATATTTAGTAAATTTTTTTGCTGATTTTAGCAAACAGATTTTAAATTCCACTTTCCAAAAAGTTTACTAAAATTTTGTAGCGGCTACTTACTTTTCTACTAATTTCATTGCACTACACGTCAGTAGACATGTGTTGCTAAGTTTAGCAAACTATGCCACTGGGCTCAAATTAGCAAAATTTCTCGTAATAACAGCAAAATTTTTAGTTGCTATTTTTTCTGATTCCTCAAAGTTCCTCTTAACCGGGTTTTATTACATTAACTACCATATTTCGACGATGTTTTGCAAAAAAAAAATTAAATCTGTGTATATAACTTTTTTTATTGAAAAATTTTCACAACTTTAAAAATTTGTGAGAATTTAAAAATAATCAGCCATAATTTAAATCTAACAACCCATCTAAAAATCGAAATATATATGAGCATACATGATCATACATGGGCCTGTATATGATCATACTATGGGCATACATGGTCATATACGTCCATACATTGTTCAATATATGAGTATACATAATCTCATATATGATCATATATCTTCGGATCCGAAATTTGAGGGTATATGGACGTATATGATCATATACGAGCATACATGAATAATATATGAGCATGTATGATAATATATGCACATACATCACCATATACCCTCAAATTTTGGATCCGAAGATATATGGTCATATATGAGATCATGTATGGACGTATATGACCATATATGCCCATGTGTGATCATATACAAGCCCATGTATGATCATGTATGTTCATACATATTTCGATTTTTACATGGGAACTTTAATTTATTTTTTATTGGGCCACCCTAATGTATGTTTAAGTAGGATAAATAAATGTGTGCGAGTATTTTTAAGTGATTTCCATTTTTAATTAAATACAAGCATAAAATTATGTCACTTCTAACTAATATGTATAATTAAATTTTAGGAAAAGTGAATATTAAATTCAAAGTAAAAAAAAAGTCTGTAAATTAAAATAAATAAATCAATTTAAAATTGTAACTTAATATTACTACCGACATAAATATTTTAATAATGTCAGAATTGGCAACAAAAAAAAATTACAAAATAAACACCAACACAAAACACTTAAACAATTTGCAAAATGTCAAACTATTTAAACAAATTTTTGTTGTTCATGTTTTTTTTTTTTTGCCGGAAAATTCCACAAAAACCTATTTTCACACGTATAATAAAATATTTTTTTTTTCACAATATACGAGTATTAAATAAATATTTTATTACAACAAAATATGTACCATCAAACAATATTAACCAATACCATCATGCACAAAAAAAAATACCAATGACAATGTATGGGAAAAGTTCAAAAAAAAAATAATTTTAATTAAACAACAAGCAAATGTTTCACTTCCGCCTGAATAAAGTGACAAGTAACCGCAGACAATGGCAAAGTTACCAATATGGCGTTTAAAATCCAGGAAGTTAAAGTGGAGGAGGTACAGGAAGGCTTTGTAATCAACATACATACTATTTAGTGCCTTGCCAATGCCCTTTTGATATGTGAGAGAGTGTGTGTGTGTGCGTGAATGTGTGTATGTGTGTATGTATGTGCGTTATAATCCCTAATCCTTACTGTGAAAAGTCGAATAACAAAAATTTGCAATGTGACCGACAAAAACACAAAATATGGAGTGATGTGGTTGTTGTTGTTTTCCTGTTTTTTTTTTTTGGAATATAAAATAAAAGTAAGAGTTACGTGGCGTGTCGTGGCATGGTATGGCGTAACAGAGTCTGACGTGGTTGAGTTGAGTTGGGGTGTTTCGTTTGGTTTGGTTTTGTTGAAGTGGTATTTGTGGTGTGCTGACAATTTAGTGTCTGGCATTTGTTGTTTTCCTAAATTATGCGTGTATACCCAAAAGCATTGTACATCCGTGGGATATACACTAACACTTTGGGTTATCAATTATTCGCGTTGTTTTGTTCGTTTGGCAAAAAGTAAATTTTTAGGTTATTGTTAAAATTTTCCAAAAACAAAAATTTAAAAATTCTATTTATTTTTCTTTAGGGAATTTTAAAAATTTCTACTACGTATCGCTAAAGTTATTACATTGGATTTCGTTTTGTATTTAAATTCGAATTTGTATTTTTGCATTGGATGAGACATTTGAGAATTATGTATTTGCCCAGCTTAGTTAAAAAGTTTGATATATTTTTAAGATTATTGGAAAATTTACGAAACAGAACACAGAGAGAAAAATTTTATAAATTTCCAACAGAAAGGCAGTTAATACGACTAATATCGTTTGGTACAACTAAATAAAATTCGGTTAATTCAACTGAATATAATGCGGTTAATGAAACTGTATTTTAGTTGCAACATCCAAAATATTCAGTAATGACATTTGAACATATAGCTTTACTAACCGATTTTATTGGTTGTTGCCACCAAAGTACTTTATTTCAGTTCGGTTGGCATTTTATATGTCTGTGTGTATGTGCTTCCATGCAATTAAAATGCTTTTAGATTCTTTTGGTGAATCTTCTAGTTCAATCTCTTGTTAAAAGTAATTCAGTATTTTTTTTCCTCCCCAAGAAACATTTTTACGGATTCTCCGAGACGTACGGATTCATAAATCCTGCTTTTACTGTACGTTTACGGTCCGAAAATACGTATCCGTCAAAGCTTGTACGAGAACGGAACATTAACGGACCGTATAATTGAATTTTCGAAAACAATACGTTTTTACTCCGTTTTGGTGTATCCGTTTCTGTTCCGTCAAATACGGACCATTGTTTTTCATCAGTTATCAGAAACGAATACTGAAATATACATGAGGTAAATATTTATGAAATTTAAAGCAAGTTTTGCGATGATGTGTGAAAATTTATATATATTTGCAAATTAAAATATTGCCTGATAGTTTATAATAGATTTTTTGAGCAAATTTGCAAATTTACATTGTGTTGTACATCATATTGTAATACCACCATTTAATCGAAAATTTAATTTTTTTTTATTTTTTCATGATTTTTAATGGGCCACAATCGCATTGATTGATGGATGCTAATTGTGCTGGAGATAAATATTTGTTATTTGATGTATTTAATTTGTAAGTTTTATTTTAAATATGTTTGTGAATAAATTTAAAACAAAAAAAAAATAAATAAAATTTGCTTTCAAAAATTAAAATAATAGATATTTACACAAAACCCGTTTTTTGTTGACCGAATACGGATCCGTAAACAATCCGTCATTGACGGACTTTCAACGGACAGCTCCGTTTTTCATCCGATATATCCGGTCCGTAAACGGTCCGTCATTGACGGACTTTTAACGGACAACTCCATTTTTTATCCGATTAAACGGATTCGAATCAGTTTTGATATTCCTTAAAATCCGTTTTCTGGGCCGTATACGGATCCAGAAAACAATACGTAAATGGAGTTGGATTCCGTTTATGACGGACCGAAAACGGTACGCAAACGGAACGTATTGTTTGTTGGATCTGTACACGCGAAATAATTAATAAAAAAATTAGTTAAACTAATGTACTCAATGTAACTAATTTTTAACTGACATTTTAGAAAAACACTTTTGTTAAAAGAGAAAATAAATTTGCACAGACAGAATTTTCAGCCTAAAAAATTAATTAAACAAAAAGTTGTAAGAAAAATTTCTTAACAAAAATTAAAACTTTCATAATTTTATGAAACAATTTTTTAATGAAACTTTTCATTTTTGTGGAAAATTCAAATGGCAAAAACCTTTACATATACATTTTTATTACATATGGGCATTTCCAGGATCGCGAACGGGACATTCGTACGCACTCAACTTGAAAAAAAAATATGAAAACTCAAAATTTTTTTTAACTTTTTATAAATATTTAATAGCATTTTAGTAGAACAATTTTTGAGAACAAAAAGAAAATTATAAAATATGAACGTTCTCCAAATATTGTGGATAAACTTGCGATCGCGAACGGGACAAAAAATGTAAGTCATTTTTTTCGGTGTGTGGTTTTGTTTAAAACTCTGCGAATTTCGTCAGTTTATTAAATGGAGATTATTTTTTAACTAAAGCAGAGATATAAAGATTTTATTTAGCATTTTGTTTTTTTTTTATTATCCTTATTATTATTTTTTTTAAATATTTTTTTAGAATCGCGAACGGGCCATCGCGAACGGGACAATGATTCCAAAGGCATTTTTTAGGTTTATTTATGGATCAAAATGTTTTAGGTTTGGTTTTTTTAAATGATCTCGGTTATTTTGTTTTGAATTGTAAATATCAAACTATTCCGATCAACGTTCACGGAGAACTAAACACAAATGCTTATTTTCGGTCGCGAACGGGATAGAAGAATGTAGTACAAAGAATCTTTGAATTATACCGTTATTCGGAGTTTGCTTGATCTCTACTGTGGTGTTTTTAAATATTTATTGTTGGTATATTTAGTCTATAAGAAGAGTGCAATCGACATGATATGTAACACTTAGAAATAACTCAAGGAAAAATGTCAATTAAAAACGCTAAAACCAAAAAAAGCAAAGCTGCTCTTTGCAGACCACTTTTCTTAAATTACAAATGGTAATATGTATTTAATTAGGTATATTCTTAAAATCCAATGCATTAACCAACTAAATTTTCTCAGAAAAGTCTTTTTTCTTCAGCTTTAATATTTTGGTAGCGGTTGACCTTTCTGTGGAAATACCCATATACAATTTAATTATGTCTTGCAACACATCGTTTCTAAACAAATGTTGTAAAAACATTATCTTTTTTTTAATTGCTCTAACAGTTTTCCAAATATCGTTAAAATTTAAATAAAAAATTTCAAGGTAATCGATTCAGCAAAATTTAAAAAAAAGTCATGATATTTCCAAAATGTAAATTAATTCAGTTTGCAGCTCTTCGCCACCAGCACGTTCAACTGGCGACATCATGTTCTGCATTGTTTTAGTAGACACTAGAGGACGCTGTTACACAGCAAAGAAGAATGTCATTGATAAGCGCTGACGTCCTCCTTTTAACACGGTCCAGAAACAGACTTTAAAGCCTCTTCCCAAAAATGGTAGTTGTATTGCATTTTCGAAAGAACAAAACATAGGTGGAATAGATAGTGAGAAGATTAGATGAAATAGAATAGTTCATTCACCGGTTAAGAAAATCTAAACACGTGAAAACTTCATTCGAAACCTCAATGATGTGATTTTTTCAGAGCATCCGATTTCTTTAGATCGACACCACCCAATGTGCACAAATGGCTTTGGTGACTTCACGGGCCGTCTATGGGCCAACAGGCAACATTGGGTATTGCATGTATTTAAATCGACCCTATTTACACGACCCTACTCAAAGATTGCCGACAGGTCCATATTGCGTGTGTCAATCATGTTTTGCCTCATGCCCACAATCACGAAAGAGCTTGGCCTATGATCGAAGGAATATATATATAACAGTTGTTTCTACTCATATCATCTGCGAAAGAATAGATAGGATTTGAAGTTTGAACGAAAAGATAAGCAAAAGTGAGAAAGATAAAACGAAACCTTGTGAAACCACAGAATTTAGTTGAAACTCGTCGTATGAGACTCCATCTATAAAGCCACCAGGACTTCCGTAGAACGATTTATACGAAAGCCATACTGACCATTTTTAAGAAGTTGAGTTCTTGACAATTTACAAGATGGTAGTTAACCATGCTCTCCATAACCTTCGAGAGCGCAGGGCTACTAACTCCACCCTTTTTTGGAATTGGCTGAAAATTGGTAACCTTCCAATATGATGAAAATATACCCGTACGGAACGATGTAACAAATCAGCGCCGAAGAGCTGGTATGCTGGTATGCCATCCGGATCCGCTGAATTGTTTACGTTAAGATTCACAATAACCCTTTTGGCTACAGGAATCCAAAAGAATATATTGTGCAGTGGTTGATTTTGGAATTGGCTGAAAATTGGCAACCTTCCAATATGATGGTAATATACCCGTACGGTGTAACAAATCAGCATCGAAGAGCACCACTGCTGGTATGCCATCCGGATCCGCTGAATTGTTTACGTTAAGATTCACAATAACCCTTTTGACGACAGGAACTCTAAAGAATATCTTGTGCAGTGGTTGAATTTCATGGGAATAATTCAGCCAGAAGTTTGGCTTTATTAACCGGTCCACCGATTCGTCATTCCTTGTAAGAGTTGGGATAGTGGCACCAGGATTTTCCCTTACTGTTTTAACGAATGACCAAAAGTTCTTACTTCCCCAAGGAGAAGAAAGAACTTTTGTACGAAGACGTATAGAACTTCTCGCGGCTAAGTACCCTGGTACACTCAGACCACTCGAATGGCGAGGGCAGGTAGAGTTGGGTATATTAAAATCCCCAGCAACCGAAATTTCACTATTCGGCAAGTCATCAGGATTTTAGAAATGGAGTTGGAAAGAGAATCAAAATAATTAAGTGTGTTTTAAAAAAGGAAATAAATCAGCGATTTCCAAACGTAAAATCGTAACAATGTACGCTATTGTTTTTGTATTTTTTTGTCATACAAAAGCGCCAATATTTGGTGTTCCCACAGCACTTAACCCCACCAAAGCAGAATATAACGGCAATAATCACAGTTAAAATAAAGTATACTTTAGGAATTCTAAAGTCGACTTTTCTTAAAAGTATACTTTAGGCCTACTATAGACAAGTAAAAGTATAATTTAATCGTTAAATTCTGCTTTAAAATTAAAACTAACTGAAGTTCATTTTATCCAATTTAACAACACTTACAACAGCTGTTTTTCGCCAAGTAAATTTTTGTGAAAAAAATATCTGAATTGCAAAATATTGAAAGGGAAATTATATCAATAAATATGGGATTTTGCATAATATGTTATTAATTAATTTAATAAATGTATATTAATAAAATACACTTTTATGTCATTTTTTAATATAGTTTTAAATTTTATATTTACACTCTTTTATTTTTTTCAGCTAATGTAAAATCAGCTGATCAATGTTGCCACTTGCTTATTTTTTAGTACAAAATGTATGCGGGCATTTGGTACATTTGATGTGATACCCATTTAAAGCCGGTTCAAATTAAAAACTGGCTTTAATTTTGACTATAATAACAAAAAAATAATAACAGGTTTTTAATTTAAAGTCGTTTTAAAAAAACCGATTTTAGTGCGGGACTATAATTACGGGCCAATAATTTTAAAATAAATGGGTAAAAATACCAATTTTTAAATATAAATAACTATAACCAATTGACTCATTTCAATCATTTGAATTATGAATGTTTAAGCTTTTCTGCTAAATATGGTATTTTATTTTTGATTTTCAATGAAATAAAAAACCTTCGCTCTGTTTATTTGTATCTGTAACTCGATTTATTTTATTTTTTTTTGCATTTATTTGTATGCTGATATTACTTTTATACACTAAAAACAAACAAATACTACGTACACACACCTATAAACAATCAAATACTAGTAAATATTTAAAATGCATACATAGAATAAAAAATGAGGAAAGGGGTTGAAATGTATAACTCTATTTAATTGAAATTTTATCGCGTCAACTGGCAAACAAACATACAATTCAGAATATGTACACAATACAACACGTGAATAAATGTGCACTATGTACACCTGTGAACGTGTATTTGTTGAAACACACACACAGTCATGCATGTATATAGAGTTCTATCCGCAAAAAAAAAAAAAAAGATGTATGTTAGGCGTCAAGCAGAAGATTTTAAAGAAGCTTTTTTTGATACTTTTATTTTAATTTTTCTTTGATTATAAAAGACCAAAAAATAGACAATAGTATTTAATCTTTAGCTACCAAATCTCACTCTAAAGCAAAGTAAGTTGTTCAGTTCTTCAGTGAAAAAAGAAACTGTTATACTCCATATAAAATATATTGTTTTTGGCGATAGTAAACTTCACGTAAAAATTTAGTAGAATTTCTTTTCACGCCAGAATATTATATTTTAATAAAAAAGTAACTTTTTGGGCTTATTGATTGTACGAGGTACTATTTAGATTTAGGGAATAGAAAATAACAACAAACATTTTAAATGAAAATAGCTTTATTGTTTTTCAAAATATTCCCCTTGATGATCAATACACTTCTGCATTCGTTTAAACAATTTGTCATAGCAGTTTTTCCACTCCACTTGAGACACCTCCAAAACATGATTTTTAAACGCTTTAACTACTGCTTCAGCGCTCGTAAATCGTTGATCACGCATTTTACCTTGGATATGCGGAAACAAGAAGAAGTCATTGGGTTGGGAGGATGAGTCATCAATTCGATGTTTTGACTGTTCAAAAATATACCTGTTTGACGAGATGTGTAAGAGTTCTAATTGTCTTCGGCGGTTGGTTTTACGGCAAACGAATGGTCGCGTACCACTCAGAATTGACCGTCCTACGTTGCTCAAGCGGAACAGTGGCCATATGACCCATTCGGCCGAAGAAACAGACGACCATTTGCTTCGCTCTGCTTCTTTCACGAACAACTTTTGTTGGATTTAGCTCGTCTTGGAATACCCACACGGTCGATTGCTGTTTTATTTCTGGCTCATACGCATATATCCATGATTCGTCACCTGTCACGATTTTATACACGTCTTCTGAAGCACCACGGTCGAACTCTTTAATCATTTCCGTACACCCATCGGTGCAAGCCTTTTTTTGAGCGTTTTATAAATTATGGGGTATCCAACCAGAAAAAATTTTGTTCAAGCAAAATCGAATGTATTGAAGTGGAACTAATGTGCACGGATGCCTCTATCTCACAATATGTCACATGACGATCTTGCATTATCAGCTCGATCTTTTGTGGCACAACAACCAATTTTGAAGGACCTTCACGGAATTCGTCGGCGACCAAACTACGACCACGATTAAATTCACTAAACCAGCCATATACTGTGGTTTATGATGGTTCTTTATCGCCATACAAAGAACTGAGTTCATTGACACGAAAACCTTTTCTTAAAATTTCCATTTTTTGGCCAAAATGATTTTCTTAACTCACTTAATAAACAAAACAAATCAAAACGTTGTGAGTACGTTTATGCTAAAAAATGTCAAACTTTTTTATGGTGTTGCCAGATTGTAGCTATTGACATTAGTGCTGGCAGTTCCAGAAATATAAATAGTACCCGTATCGTTTTTACAAAATACAAAAATTATAAATTTTTATAACCCATGTAAAAATCGAAATATATATGAACATACATGACCATACATGGGCTTTTATATGATCATACATGGGCATACATGGTCATATACGTCCATACATGATCTCATATATGACCATATATCTTCGGATCCGAAGTTTGAGGGTATATGGTGATATATGTGCATATATTATCATACATGCTCATATATTATTCATATATGCTCGTATATGATCATATACGTCCATATACCCTCAAATTTCAAATCCGAAGATATATGATCATATATGAGATCATGTATGGTCATATATTGAACAATGTATGACGTATATGACCATGTATGCCCATGTATGATCATATACAGGCCCATGTATGATCATGTATGCTCATATATATTTCGATTTTTACATGGGAATTTAAATTATGTTTTCAGGCTACTAAAAATTACCACATATTCGAGGTTTATCTTTTTTTCTTCTTGTTTGATATATAAAAAAAATATGAATATTGGAAATCAACGTATTCAATGGCCCAGCGTGCTTAAGACTTTAAGTTACATTACTCATAACACTGTGACATTTTTTAATATTTTTTTTTTTTTAACTTAAAAATTAATAAATATAATGTTTTTTGTCTCTGCTGAAAATTAGTAGTTTTTGACATACGATGTTGGGTTTTTTTGTTTTTATTGAAATTTGTAATAGTAATTCGTAGAGCCGTTTCAGGGATAAAATCGAAAATCATGGCGCTTACGTCATTTTGGCTGATAGGACTCAATACATAGACTATTATTACCATCTATATTACATTAGCCACATAGGAGTAAAGTTTAGAGGTAGAATATCATCAATTTTTAAAAAAGAAAATGTAAAAAATAAAGCCTACAGAGCAAATAATAACAATGATAACAAAAAGTTACAATACCATCAAATACCAAACAATAGTATACAAAAAAGATAAGGGTGAAACTTAAACTGAAAAGTTCAAAAACCACCTACAAAAAATTAAGTAGAAAATAAAACTCATAAACTGTAAATAATGCTGGACAAATTAAAAAGCTTAGAATAGATTTCTACTTGAAATACATTTTATAAATTAAAACCACCCTATTGAAGAAAAGTAACGCAATATCTGCAAAAAGGCAATAGAAAAAAAGAATATTAAAAACAGTCTGCAGCAGCGACAACAGCGACAATAAATGTGCGAACAAATAATAAATTATTTACACGTCTAGTGTCAACTGGTGATGTTATTGTCATCATTGTCGGTACTCTTTTGTTGTAATTTCTATTGTTTGGCGGGCCATCGGGTATTACAATTTATTGAATGTGTTAGGTGTTTGTGTGACTGTGTACACATATCTATGCATGTGTAGGGCTTTATAAATGACAAACACCAATACAAATAACACCTCATGTGCTATTAAATCGTTTTATCAGGTAAAAATAAAACACAATAGCGATGAGAAAACAAAACAACTAAAAATAAATTACGACTTTTTCTCCCCAATTTAACAAACAGCAACCAAATAAAAAAACACACACACACACACATACAACAAATGACTACATAAACTAAACTAACAAAAAAATTATTGATTGTATGCAATTTTTCAGTAATTTGTTGTAAGTTGACATAAATTGATCTGTTATCATAGCAACACATCATCATTATATTACATGAAATACATTCGCAAACATCAACACAGGTATTTATAATGTTGTATGTACAATGTATTTATATACAATTGGTTTGGTAAATATATAGGGATTTTAAGCACTTGGTTAAATAACATTGTGCAGCATTATTTTTGAGCTTGGATTATTTCCATATCAGATGATTTTATTGGGATAGTATTGTAAAGTCCCTTAAGGATTTGAAGCTGTATGGATACATTCAACATTTTATGGTCATTTAAATATGATTGAAAAACCAGTGTAAAAGTACTTTATCGGAGCTAAATTCAGTCTTTACTCTTAGAACATTATGTATGTAAAGACAACTGCAAATATTTATATTTAAAAACAAATGACATTTCACTTTAAAACAAGACCACTCTCATTTCATTAAAATCAAGTTACTTTTCATTACTGCTGTACCACAAAATAAGTCAAAACACACTATTTGTTCATTTCTTTTAACCCACACAGAGAAAACGGATTCGTGCTGACAACCGAATTCGAAGCCAATCGAATGGTTCGGTTTTGACAACATGACATGAGTTATTTGATTCTGATAATAGTATTTCGGTTGCCTGAATAACAATTCAGTAGTCACAACCGAAAAATTTGATTGCTGCAACGGAACCATTCGATTGGCAACAAATTCGGTTGTTAGCACGAATCTGTTGTGAGTTCAAGTATAACTCATCAGAAAGTAACTGCAAAATTTTTTGGCTCGCTGTTGTTTTGGTATTTGCAATAAATTTCAAATAGAAATTTCAAGTAGAAACGCTAAAATGCTTAAAAATCGTTATAAAAAAATATCGCCAAAATGATTATTTTGTAAACCAAATGGGTTGGTTTTAGCCACCGATTGCTGTCGCAATCGAAATTCAGTAAATGCAACAGAATTTTGCCTTAAATTTCGGAAAAACATTTGGTTGGGACAACTAAATAATTCGGTTGCTGCAACCAAAATATTCAGTAGGCAATAAATTCGGTTGTCCCGATAAATCTGTTTTCTCTGTGCAAACAATGTAAAAAATGTGCCGAGTGAAAATAAAAATCATTCAACTTTATAAAAAAAATTATAAAAATTGTTGAAATGATATTGAAAAATAGTAAATACCAAATATGAAATTACAAAAATTACAAAAAAAAAAAAAAATAAGAATATTGCAAAAATGTTTCAAACTAAAAAAACGCAAAAAATTAAAAAAATCGTTAAAATTGAACAATATCTCACAAATTGAAAAAAAAAATCATAAAATCTTAAAAAATTACAAAAGTTGAAAAACAAAATGTTTAAAATTGAAAAAAACGCTAATGTTACTAAAAAAAACACTAGAATTAATAAAAAAAACAAGAGAAACAAGAAACCGCTAAGGTAAAATTTTAATCGTTTATACACAGAGAAAACAGATTCATTGTGACAACCAAATTTTTTGCCAACCGAATGTTTTGGTTGGGGTCAATGATATAGTTGTTTGTGTCAACATAAATTCGGTTAAAACAAGACATATTCGGTGATTACAACAGAATTACAGTAAGCAAAATAATTCAATTGTGTCAGGATATATTTACCACAACCAAATAATTCAGTTGCTGCAACCAAATTATTTAGTTGGCAAGGAATTTGGTTATCGCAATGAATTTGTTTTCTCTGTGTATCACTTAAACTAATCCTTAATACTCAAGTGACAGTATCAAATTTTAACCAGCATCGCAAAGAATATTAATTTTTTACGGGGTTTGCCTGCACCTTGAATACTAAAGGAGATTTAAGAAAAACCGACAAATGACAAGTTTGGGAATTACTTTCTTTTTTAATTTCGGCGTTTTTTTTTCTAAATTTGCTTTTTTTTTAATTTCAATAGTGATTTTTCTAATATTAAATTTTTTATTTAATTATAAAGATTTTTTAATATTGGCGATTTTTTAACAATTTCAACGACTTCTAAAATATTTAAGCGATGTTTTGCATTTTTATCGATTATAATTTAGCAATTTTGACGATTTTTTTAAGGTCTATATTATTTTTTTAGTGATGTTTTTTTTAAGTTTAGTGATTTTTTAAATTTTTTTTTTTTTTCATTTTAGCGACTTACTTTCTTCAGTTTTTAATTTTTGGCGATTTTGTTCAATTTGTAATTATTTTATCCAATTTATTCAACTTTTTTTTAATTTTGTAGATTTTTTTTTTAATTTTATTGCAATATTAGCGATTTTTTCAATATTTTGTATTTTTTGTACATAATTTACAGATTTTTTTAAACTTTGGCGATTTTTTTTTAGTTAGACAATTTTTTTAAATTTTTGGCGATTTTTTTAAATATGGCTATAATGTTAAATTTTAAAGTTTTTAATTTTAATTTTGCCGATATAAATCTGTTTTTTTTTTTTGATTCAAGTATTTTTTAAATTAAGGCGAATTTTTTATTTTAGCGTTTTTTCAATATAAACGATTTTATCATTTTTGGCCATCATAGGATATTCTAGAGAGCCAAGTAGTCCCATCTGAGTATTTTTGTGTAAAAAAATAATAGAGGGTTGGAAACTTAAGGAAAATAAATATAAAATTTGTTCTTTATAATTGTTATCTTTTATAAAACCATTTTGTTTTTTATAACTACTTTAGTTTTTGAGGTTTATTTTTTTTATAAAAATATTATTTTTTTTTTTTTCAACATTTCGCTACTTCATTGTGTAGCACCTTCATCTTTAATTTTCATTCACAAATATTTTATTGCAAAATAAAAATTTATATTTCCACAGAAAAATACAGATTTTTTTACGGATATTTGAACATTTCATCCGATTCTGGTAAATCTGCACATGATGCTTGATTCGCACTCTAATAGGATGTACCAAAAATCTTACGAACTAAAGAAACTTACGAATCAAGAATTATGAAACAATAGGATGTACAGAGTTAAAATCATCCAGCCAATAAACAAGTCACCAGACAACCAGCCACCGAACATGAGGTACAGTGATTTTATTTGACATTTTTATTGAAAAAGTTTTTTTTCGATTTAAAAGGATAAAATTGTATAATAAAAAAATATATTGTACATCAGAGAACTGCAAAATCAACTTTTTTCTTGATTTTATCATATACAAAAATTCTTGTTCATATTTAATAATTTAACAAAATTCACTGTAGAATATAATCAGCATCATGTTACTGAATGCGTAATTGGGATCAGTGTGAATTATCTGTCGATTATGTTTTATGCAAATGTAATCACTCAACAAAAAGTCAGCGTTAAAAAAATAAGAAAAAACAACAAACAACGCGTATGAGTGTAATCATAATCAAAACAAAATAGAAACACATTTCATAACTGATATTGTGTACATTAGGGTGGAACTTAAGTCCGCTTTTTTCGAATTTTTATTAGTAATACAATACTAAAAATATTCTTCTTTGTGAAATAAAAATATATTTTTGGAAAAACAATAAGGTCGATATCTCAGGCTTGCCTAATACGGAAAAAATTTAAATATTGTCTAATTTTTTTTTTCTTCTATTTTAATTGGAAAATTAGGCAATATTTAACTTTAACCGGATTGGGAGAGCCTGAGATATCGACCTAAATTTAAAAAAAATTCACAAGGAACAATATTTTTGGTATTACTAATAAAAATTCAAAAAAAACGGATTTTAGACCCACCCTAATTTATGAAATGTGTTTCTACAAAACCACCCCCTTTTTATAGATAAGAAACTATTTTGTTTAAATTATGAATACACACAATTCGCTTTATTTATTGCTTTTTCTGATTTATGCTACATCAAAATAATTATTGTTGACTCAAACGAACAGAATAAAATCCATGGAATAAAAACGACCGATGATTATAAATCAGTGACAACAATTCGCACGTCGTTTGATTGATTTAAAATCATCAACAAATATGTGTGTTGGAGTATACTCAGCGTTTGAACGCAAACACATATTTATTCTTGTGTTGATTGCGTATGAACGTTTTGCAATCAGCATTTGCAGTTCTCTGTTGTACATGCATTTTGGACTAGGCTAAACAGAAAACATTACTATGATTTTGAAATTTTTTTAAAATTGATTTTTTGTTATTTTCATTTATTAATTTATTAATTTTTAGCAGCTTTGGGTAATAATTTAAATCGTAAAAATTAAAGTACATGGAAAAACCTTGACACCTTTTTCACTATCTCATTTTGTTTAAATATCAAATTATAAGTAAGCAGAACTGATAAAAACATGCTAAAATCTTACTATTACTTTACTTATTATTATAATTATTTTTAACTAAATTTTAACCAACATTTTTGAATTTTAAATACCACTTTCTCATTTAACCAACTCTAAACCTTAAAGATTTGTTCCTCCCCCCAACTGCAATTAAAAGACTCACTATTAACAATAATTAACAAGATTTGAAACAGTACATATTTTCTTAATTGTAATTATTGTTGTTGTTGTAAACACAGTAATATAAATATTCATTAAAATCTTCCATAAACTTAATTTTGTGCAACATAGTTATTTATTTATAAGCGGGGTGCTCCATAAAATTATAATTCATGTTTACTTAACAGCTCAGAAATAAAAAATAATAATAAAAAAACAAAACAACTTAAATAATAAAAACAATAATAATAAAAATAACTAGTTTAACTATTTATAGTAAATTTACTACTAAAACTACAGTTTGTGTTAAAGTATGTATGTACTATGTATTGTAAGGTATTTGGCAAGAAATTAATGTGAGTTCATGAGTATGTGTGTGTGTTTCTATTTAAAAGTTTTTGAAAATAATGGCCTTAATCTCAGCAATAAAATAAAATTGTAACTACCCTTAGATGTTTTTCTCCCAAAAAAAAAAAATAAAAAACAAAAAAAAAACTCCTTCTTCATTACGTAAATTTTGTGATATAAATCCTTAAAATTACTTTTTGTGGCTATAAACACTTATACACATTTATAGAAGCACACACATACACATACACACAATGCCATACATAAAGCAAACTATTGTACTCAAACACTTTCATTTATGCCTCAGCTATTTAAAGTTGCATGAACAACAAACAGCAACAAAATATAAATACATACTTTTTTTGATTGTTGTTGGTTTGTTTGTATGTATGTTAGTTGTGTATTAAATGTTGTAATAAACAGCACCTTCTGTCAAGGAGCAGCAGCAATATTGCAGCAAGTAGTTGTTAGTTCTCATAGCCGTTTGGTGTGGTAGTGGTAATAATAACTAGGACACTACATGGTAGAAGTTGTTCACAAGAAGAAGTTGTTTACAAGTTGTTGGCCGATGAGCCAAAAAAATGAACAACAATGATTTCCCGATTTGAAGATGATAATTTTATTCAACATTATGTTTAACATTTTTATTGTTATTTTGTTTTCATTCAAAATAATTAATGAAAAAAATTTTTAAAAAATTATCATTCATTTAAATTAATTTTTTGAATTTTACCTTTAAAAAGTTGTTGAACTGGAGATCACGCAGAGAAATCTTCATATAACGAACACTCTCATGAAAGTACACCTTCATATAACTGACAATTTTTTGGAACCAAATTAAGTTTTGAGTGTAAACTCATCTGTCAGCCAATATTTATTTCAGCCAGGGAGTACATATTTTAGAAAGATTATGCCTCTCGCAGTTCTCTCGATATATTTTTAAACTATTCTGGAAATGAAAATTACACACGAAAACCAATTCATAAAAGCGCTATCAAAAAAAAAAAAAGAATACGTACCTAAGAGAAGCAGAGCAGAAGCCAGGTTACACTCAGAAAAAAAAGTTGGTAGAAAAATTTGTAAACGGTTTTCAATCCCACTTTACTATTTTTGTACTGATTTTTAGTAAAAAAAAAATTTTTTTTTTGCTATTTACATTAACACAATTTTTATAGTATATATACAAATTTTTGTTGCTAATTTCAGAAATTGAAAATCCATTTGCTAAAATTAGCAAAAAAAAAATTACTTATTTAATAAGTGAACATTGAAGGAAATTTTATTTCTAATAATTAAAAATTATGCTTACAAACTTAAATTGCTTTAAAATCTTACACAGGTTGATTTTTATTTTTTTTAGTTTTTATATTAATTTTATAATTACAAATTATATCCCAATACCCTTACCGAACACAAGCAACAAAGGCTATCGGCTCGTAGTAGTCGAACCCACGACCCCCGCACTTATAAGCTAGCATGCTACCAACTAGCCTACCGGGCGCTCATACATACATAGGTTGGAAAAAAATTGATCTTAAGTGCAGATACTTTTCACAACCGACTCATGTCCAAAAATAGGACGTCCACTTAAAATAGCACTAAAAAGTTCTAAAATTAGCCCTTAAAACAATAAAATGAAATAAAATATTTTTCAAAACAAAAATTATCAATAAAAAAGTGTTGGTCGATAAAAAAGGCAGGGGCACGCTGACTAAATTTTTCCTACCGATCTGGATTTGAAGGTCATCTAATTCCCACACAGAACACAATGCGTATTCTGAAGGATCCCTTCTGATAGCATTTAGATGATTTGGCTTGGCCAGCCAGTTTTACCTATTATATTTTCCCAGACTTTGTCCTCTGGAGATACTTGAAGTCATTGGTGTACAAGAAGAAGCAGTTACAAGTTGACAACGTTACACCACACATGCTGAGCACAGTTATTCAAAATACAATCAAATGACTCCAACCTGGTATCAACGACAATGGCAACCATTTGTCAGACATAATTTTTCGCAATTAATAGAAACAAATTTTATAAGTGCGAATAAATATAATCAGTTAAAACCAAATGAGTTTTCTTTTTAAACTAAAGTTATAGCAAAAGAAAATCAGATGATGGTTTTTGTTCAGCCCTGTACTATTCAAGAAATTCAGAGTCTTTAATGCGGTTCTTTTTTGGACAATCAAGGAAACAGAACAACCAGTCTTACTTTTCTGGCCACCTCAGAGATCTGAAAATGAAACATAGTGAAAAAATTCGGACATTTTTGGGTACCTTTTTGTTGTGCTGCATGTCGGGAACGTTAGAAATTCTATGTAAAAACTGCATTAAAATTATATATTCGTCAAATGAGGAAGTTTGATAAACATACTGTCTAAGGTTAAGCATAGGATTGTCAAGTTGCTGCAGAAAGTATCAAAAAAGGGCCGCTGAAATTATATAAGGAATAAAAAAAAAGTGAATTTTGCAGTCAAAGCAGTATACATCTGCATATAACAGGTCAATTGAAAAGTACCCGGCCTACCATAGTAAAACACATTTTTTTTTGCAAAATTCGTTTTTTTTTATTTAACATAGTTCCCTTCAAGGGTGATACACTGATTATAGCGACCCTCCAACTTTTCGATACAATTTTTGTAGTACGATTTGTACTTTGCTTCAAAATAGGCCTCAGTTTCGGCGATCACGTCTTCATTCGACGAAAATTTCTTCCCAGCAAGCATTCTTTTGAGATCTGAGAACAGGAAATAGTCGCTGGGGGCCAGATCTGGAGAATACGGTGAATGCGGAAGCAATTCGAAGCCCAATTTATGGATTTTCGCCTTCGTTTTCACTGACTTATTTTGGTCAAAAAAGAGCTCGCACGGCATCCACTTTGCACAGAGCTTTCTCATACCCAAATATTGGTGAATGATATGATGTACACGTTCAGTTGATATCTTTGGAGTACCTGCTATTTTATTAAATTTCAATTTACGGTCATTCGAAATCATTTTGTGGATTTTTTTGATGTTTTCGTCCGTAACAACCTCTTTTGGGCGTCCACTGCGTTCACCGTCTTCGATGCTCATTTCACCACGTACCAATCCTTTATGGTTGATTTTACTGGGGCAGTGTCCGGAAACTCGTCATCAAGCCAAGTTTTTGCTTCAACTGTATTTTTTTCCTTCAAAAAGCAATATTTTATCAGCACGGGAAATTTCTTTTTATCCATTTTTGCACAATAACAAAAATTGCTTCACTCAAAATGCTCTAATTTATAAACTAATGATGCGACAGCTGTCAAATTTATATCGATAAATATCGATTTAAGTCTTGTAGCGCCATCTATGTGTCAGGTTCGGGGACTTCTCAATTGTTAAAGTACCCAACACTTTTGAAATTTTTACAACAGCAAATACAAAAAAGAATTAAAAAGGGCTCCTGTAAAAAAACCTCAAAAATTCTTTTCCAACGATATCACTCTTCCATGTGGTACACAGTACTTTGTTCCCATATAACGAGTGGACAAAATTCAGTACGAGATTTTAGTTTGAGTTAGTTAGAAGATAAACAAAATTTAAGGAAAATTGGTGCCAGCACCCTCCTACCTCTCATATATCCTGAAGTTTAAAAATGTAAAAACATCTTCAAATTTGGTCAGAACATAACAAAAATTGATATTTGTTATTAAAACAAAGTTATTAACGTGCCTGCCAATTTTTAATCGGTGCGAGGACTCGCTTACCTGTCTTATAATAAAACGTTTGAAAGTTGACCGATTGTATTCAAACTTATCAAATTAACCCTTTAACCACTAAGACCGTCTACAGAAGGTCATCACTAAAGTCTAATTAAATCCAAAGCAATATTTTTGGTGCAATTATCGCCAACGACATTTTTGTCTGTTTGAATTTACCTTTCGAACAGTGCCGATTTGAACACGCTCAGTTGAATAGTTTGATAGATACACCCATTTCTGTCAAGATTTTTGTCAAAACAGACACGAAAATTATTTATGATTTTGGTGCAAAATTAAAACTAAAAAAAAACATACTTTCCAACAGCTCAAGTCACAGCTGACTAGACGCGAGAACTCAGTGTTTGGCCCGGCCGAACTTAACGCCGTTTTTATCTGTTTTGTATATGTTGGTGTATAATTTTACTAATTAAGCGTAAAGAGCTTTATTTACAACATTGTTGTCTTTAATGACCCCCCACTGAAATTTTCCGGCAAACATTTTCGTAGAATATTTTAATCCTTAAATGTCCTTTTTTAAAGGATATTTTTTGATTTTCTCGAAAAAAGGGTCAAATTGACTTATAAAGAGACAAGTTAGAGGGTTAAGAACTTCCACAAAAATAATCCTCATACAATTCCACAATACAACTCTGACCATAAGAATTCTCTCAGACATTAACTTACAGCATTTTTTTCATATGGTATAATGCTCCCTTCGACCAAAAAATGAAAACTTTGACCCACTGTAAAAAAAATTTCAGACGTGCTGGATCATAAGTTTGTTCTACAAAAATGATCTACTCAACATACCCTTTCAGAATTATAGGGTCGCTATTCTGTTCCAAAAATGCTGTTGGACAGTGTAATTTGTTGCGTGTTTGATTTGTGAAACAAATATTTTTGTTTGGGTCGAGCTTTTTGTCTTCAGGTTGTCCTTCATTTTTTCCACCTGGCGCTTTCAGGTTAAATTTTTTTGACAAATGGACTTCACATTCGTGCTTTTTAGTCCAAAATGATACTGGAACCAAAATTTCATAACAAAATACCTCGTATTTCGACTCCAGTGGTTAAAGGGTTAATTTAAATAAAAAAATATACATGTATACTAAAATTCGTTGAATTCCGTTTTGTTACTAAAAAGTCATTAGTACATCCTTTTTTATTATAAACAATACCTCCCAAAATATTGTAATATTTTTAAATAGTGTTACCCCTAAAATTCTGTTACTTTGCAGTCATGAAAATTATTTTTAAAATTGAAATTGAAAATTATTTTTAACACTAAAGTTGAATAAATTTGTTTTTTATCTAAATTTTTTTTTGTGTTTCACAATTTTTGCTTTAAGTTCTTTAAGTTTAGCGCCCCCTCGTGGCTCCAAAAAAAGGTAAAATCAAAATATTCTCTTACACGATTTTAAGCTACTTTATAATTTTCAGATCCATAAACAATTATTTGACTAAAGATTTATACTGTACTTTATAGTTTTAGTCGATTACAAAATAAAAACCAAACTTTAATTTAATTTTTGTTATACCATTATTGCTTTAAATTGTCCAAGTTTAGCGCCCTCTTATGGCGCCAAAAAGAGTGAAACCAAACATTTTTGTTAATATCTTTTAGTTGCCTTATATTCTTTCCAAAAATATATTATTTATTAATATTCATAATGAACATTTTATTTTTGATTTTTCTCAATGGAATAAAGCACTAAAAACAAGTAAAAAAGGCTTAAATTCGGCTGTGCCGAATCTTTGAATACCCTCCACCAATGTTCTCTATTGTTTTTGATACAAACAATGTGAAAAATTTTTGAAGTAAAATTATGGTGAAAAATATTTTTTTAGGTGAAAAACTTTTTTGGATGCGGAAACGAATTTTTATGTGAAAAAAATTTAGAGGTGAAAAAATTTTTTTAGGTGAAAAAATTTTTTGTGGTGAAAAAAAATTTTAGTTTTGAAATTTTTTGAAGTTAAAAATATTTGAGGTATACAAATTATTATTAATTTCTAAGCGATTGGTGAAAAAATGTAAGAAAATATATTATATACCAGTCGCTACTATGAAATTATACTAAAATACAGCAATTTATATGTAAAATTTAGAGGTATCTTCACATTTTCACCCATAACTTTTTAACCGCTAGACCGATTTTGCTCATTTTCAATACCAAACTGCTCGGGAGCATGTACAATAATCTGGGTAAAAATAGGCAACCCCGCTTGCGTCTTCACGTCGTGATCGCCATTTCAACAGACAGACAGACAGACGGACATCGCTAAATCGACTTAAAATTGCATAAGGATCACGAATATATATACTTTATGGGGTCTTAGACCTATATTTCGACATGTTACAAACGGAATGACAAACTGATATATACCCTCACCATATATGGTGGAGGGTATAAAAACAATTTTTTAAACCCCTTTTTGACCTCTTAAAATTCCGAGGTGACCCAAAGCCCCAGACAATTTCATTTTTCTATTCAAATTTGTAGCAAAATCGAAATTTTTAGGTTGGTGTATTTTCCCTGTTAGTGTTGGTCTCGGTCGCTTCTATTCTGCTTATCCTCTATTTGATTTTATCCTTAATAATAATAGCAATAGCAGCAGTTGTAGCAGTAATAATAGTTGTTTTGAAGTATAATATCGTAGTTAAAGTAACAAAGCAATAACATCATCATTGTCTTCGTCTTCCATACGAAAATGTAATATTTTCTTTATGACTGAATGAGCGTATGTATGTGTTGCAGTGTATGTGTTACAGTGCATCTGTATGCAGTTGCACAAGTATCTATGTTCACTTTCATTTCTTATTAAAGGGAGGAAAATTGTTAAGTTACTCAGTTCGAATCGCGGATCTTGACTTAGAAAAAATATATGTGGATTTAAGTCCACAAACCGGTTTTACTCACACACAGAAAAAAATATTAAATTTAACTTTTAACCCCACATTCAGTAATCAGGCCTTAATGTCTTGTTAAAATTTAACAACAAAAAAAAATAAATTATAATTTAATTCTTTTAATATCTACTTTTTTACATTTTAGTTACTCATCAATTAACCCTCGTACAAACATACTACGTACTAACATTTTATTACGGAAATTTCTATAAAATTATAAACGTTATTGCAGTTCTTCCCCCATACTTTACTTTAAACACATTTTCATTGCAACAACTAAAGAAATTGCGTATGAAAAAATTGTTGAAAAGTATGTATGTGAACTTTCTTCTTCTACTTTTTGCTTAATGTTGGCAACTTATAGATTATATTTTAACACATAGTAAACAATATATTGTGTGTGTGTGTGTGTGTGTGAATCTTAAGGTATGAGAGTAAATGTTCGTTCACTGGATTTTCATCTTAAATTGCAATATAAAAAAATATATATAGTTAAATATCGTTTAGTAGTCAGTCGTGACTACTATAAAAAATAAAGAAACCACGCACACATGCCTGAGGAGAGAATACAGTGTTTGTGATATGACATTGTCTGAAAGATTTCAATAGACAAACATTTAAGTGAGATATAATAATAATTTGGTGGAGCACACACATGTATGTATGTAAGTGTGTGTTGGTGTCTATATGTATGTATATAGCTTTAAGTTAAATCTACTTTTGAAATATCAGTGATACGAATATTAAACGTTTAACTCTTATATCAGTTACAGTGGTACACATTTAGCAGAGTTTGGGTTTTGTAAGAATTTAATATATTTTTAATAATTTCAGTCCATTATATTTATATGAAGGCAAATCTAATATGGCCATTTTAAGCATGAACAAATTATAATATAAATATTTATATTTTTATTTAAAAAATATTCACAATTTCAATCTAAATGTCCCATAAATGTATGAAAATTTATGCAAATATATTAAAAAATTTAATTTAAAAAAAATTCATTTTGTTCTATCTATTCATAGGAAGACTTAAAACTTATACAATTATATTTTGCTTTTTATACTTAAATAAGAGTATAAAATAAACTTTTTTTTTCCTAAAACTGCAGCAAATCTTTATACTACTTTTTTTTGGGTGCAACAAAATAATAAAATACTGAAACAAAATTTAATTTATACTATCAAAAGGAGTAAGATACAGAATCTGCTAACAAAGTTATAATTCATAGTTTTAAAGAAGCAGTAGTACTGGCTGAAAAATTGTGCTATAGAGCAACATAAGAGTGTTAGGGTGTCCCACATTTTTTATCATATTGAATATTGTGAAGAAAAAACTGTGCGTTTTAGTGAATTTTATATTTTAATTTATTAAGGCCCATTATTATAACTTGCCGATAGCTAAAGTTAGGATGTTAACGGACAGATTATTAGTTTTTCGTTATTATAAGTATACTTTAACCTAAAAGTGACCGATAAGCTAAAGGTAAGTTCATCTTACCATTAACTTTTAACGTAAGGTTTAAGCATTTGAAGTTGCCACATTTTCTGCTCTGCAGTGTAGTTGCCGTGTAGTTTTTTGCTGTTTGGTTTTTTTCTGTGTTCAGTGATCAGTGTGTGGCTTATAAAATTGTAAGATCTTCCTTGCGTATGAGTAATATTATTCCGGTGTTTATAACTCATACGCCACAGTATACTTTATTTTTAGTTATTAGAGAAAATGTAGAGTTTTCTAAACTAGTTCATTTTACTAGTTCACTCGTTTATTTAATAAAAGAATTTCCAAAACGAACTTATTCATTTTAATCGTTTTTTTATTTGGTAACCTATACTGTAAGACCTCAGTCTTATCTTGCTAGCATAGGGGTTTGCAAAAGTAGAATCAATACATTGTTATAACATAAAATTTAATAAAATAAAATTGAGAAATTATAAATATTTTATGCAGAATTGTCAAACAAACCATTTTTTAACACTACAAGGTTATGGAAAAATTGTCGAAATAATGAATGAAATAAAACAACGAACTAGTTCAATAAATGGAAATGAACTATAAACTATTAAGCCCGATTTTAGCAAAGGCTTACAAAAGATTAACAAATTCGTTTACGCTTTAACTTTTAAAGACTATTACATAATAATTACTTCATTGAACCTTAGGACTTTTCACATTTCAATCAATTAGTATTGCTTAGTACACCGCTCAGCTATCCTCAAGAGTCGTTAGATTACTTTGGGATAATTACATAAAACAAAACAAAATAGTGGTAATTTCACAGATATGGCAATTTTAAATTATGTTTTGAAGAGGATTTTGCCCTCTAAAAAAAGGTTTAATTGTGATATCTGGTCCTGTGAACTTTCTTGGAGGTACGGCGAATATATAATTTGAGGTCCTGCAAACATCCTTAGAAATCCGGTGAATAAATATCCTTCGAGGTTCAGTGAGCATAAATTGAGGTCCTGTAAATATCCTTCAAGCTCCTGTGACTTTAAATATATTATTATTATATCCTTTGAGGTCCTGCAAACATCCATAGAAATCCGGTGAATAAATATCCTTCGAGGTCCAGTTATCATAAATTAAGATCCAGTAAATATCCTTCGAGCTCCTGTGAGTATCCTTTGAAATACTTTTTTATATCCTTTGAAGTCCTGTGAACATCCTTTAAAATAATGTGAATATCCTTTGAGGTCCTGAGAATTTCCTTTTAGATCCTGGTAATGTCCTTTTAACTGTAAATATCCTCTGAGGCCCTTAAATATCCTTGCAGGTTCTGTGAACATCCTTTGAGTTAGTATGAATATTTTCGAAGTCTTGTGACATCCTTCAAGGGCCTTTAAACATGCTTTAAAATATTGAAAATATACTTTCGGGTCATGTGAGAATAATTTGAGCTCCTGTTATTAGCCTTTAAGGTCCTGTGGCTTTTCTGTTAAGTTCAGTGAGTGTACATTGAACTCCTGTGTTTATCCTCTTGGGTCCTGTGAACATCATTTGTGGTCCTCTGAATATCCTTGGTGGTTCTGTAAATACACTTCAGACAGTCTATGAGTTCCGTGTTATTCATATCAATATTGCCGATCGTAGATTTCCTCCTATGAATAGCCTTGCAAACAACCTGTACATGTCCTACAGGGGACTTTTAAACACCCCATGCATTTGTTCTCTCTGCACTCAGCTGGACGCCACCAGTGTATTTCCCATTAAAAGGTTTTGTTTTTACATTTCCTCTATTTTTAGGTATTTGTAAAACCAATATATAAGATAATTAAGATCATAACATTTTCAAAAATCTGCTTTTTACTCCCTATCACTGAATCAAACAAATCTCTGTGACGATACTTATCTCCCTGTAGACTATTTTTTTAGTAAAAAAATATAATTTTATGAAAATGAATTATTTTGTCAACAAATTTTCCATAATTTTCCAAAAAAAAAAATAAAAAATTAATTAAATTTTATAACGTTATAATTATTTTAATTTAAAAATATTTAACCCTAGATGGCCCGAGGACAAAAAAGAACCAAGAAGCTTAATTTAAATTGTGACTAAAAGTTTTTTTTTTAAAATTGCTCCAAACGAGACTTCCGATTGATAAAAAAAAAGCTATTATTTTATGTAAGCTGATGCACATTGGATTAATGATTGGACTTGTGACAAAAAAATTTACTAATTGCTCCCGAGAAAACTTAAAGTAAAACTTAAATTAAATGCTGCGCTTAAAGACTTAAAAAAATTAAACTAGTGCTGAATATTTAGTGTAATTGAGGACTCAATTTATCTAAAAATCGTGCAAAGTTTTTCATTTTCAAAAAAAAAGTTAATGTTTTCCTATCGTTTCAAAAACTTTAGTGCGTTACTCGACTTCGATTTGTAGAAACTGTTAGTTGATTATTTTGTTTCGAAAATATTTAATAAAAATTATTATGAACGTATGACAAACGTAGGTAATGTTGATTATACATACAGAGGTAGTAGAATAAATATTTAAATTTATAGTGAATATTTTAGATAGTCAATATTTTCCAAACTGTAAATCGATCATGTGAAATTTTTTAAACATTCAGAAATGGTTCTGATTTAAAAAAATATATCTTCAAATTTCCCATAAAAACTTGATTGCAAAATAAATGCTCAATGGATCAAAATTATAAAACACCTACTTCGGACAATATATACGGTAAATTTACTGGAAAGTTGATATGCAAAGACTCATACACTCACAATATATTTTCCGTTACCGACTGTAGTTTTTTTAAAAAGTAATACGTAAAGTTTGTTTTTAAATTAAATTCATATAATTCTTTTTTGTTTTTTTACCAAAATAGTTTGTATACATACAAAATTATTTCAATAAAAATTACAAGAAATTATTCAAATATACATACACACAAATCCAATAAATATATATACATCTGTGTGTGTTGTGTTTTGTAATTACATACAAATACAAAAAAACTTCCAATTTGAAAAACAAACCACAAAATTAGTTTTTTCTAACTTTTTGTCAGTAAATGTATGGTTATTTTAAACGACTTTCTATTGTTTTTACTACTTTTGTCGATTATTAAACAATGATTGAAAATAAACAACAAAATGGGCTGAATATAATTAAAATATGTATTTTAAGTTGTTTTTAACAAAATAATATTGTGAGTGTATGTATCTATTGAATGGAATTTTAATCATTTTCAGATTATGTTAAATTTTGGACACCCTAATATATTTATATATGTATATGTAGTAAAAGCAACTTAAACAAGTGATAGTAGCAACCATTTAAGTCCAAGCAAGCAAGCAATAGAGTATATTTAAAAATTCTACAAAAATAAAGATCCCAAGGAGAAATGCACATGTGCCACAAGTAAAAATTTTTCCCAAGAACATAAACTTAACTAGGCTTCATGAAAAAAACACAAAAAAACACATAGAAACAAAACCAAATGGAAAAAATAAACTTTATTTTTAAGAACTAAAAACTGGAATATATAATAACATTTAAACATATTTGTTTGTGTGTTGTTTTTCCTCCGAATAAGATAAAAAAAATTATAATAATAATAAAATTTAACTTACTTTCGTTAAAAACAAATAAACAAACTAACAAACAAGCAAACATATAACATCATGGAATATTAAACTAGGGTTTGCATAATTTTTTTGTTAATCTCTGTTTGGCACAAAAACAACAACTATACAAAACATGAACTGAAAATGAAGATTTATCTATAGACAAATTAAGTTTAATTTTAAGTTTATAAAAAATCTTAGTTTCATTTTTTATCGTTGACAAAACAGTTACAACAACAGTAAATCTAAAAATGAATAAAAAAAAAAAGGATGCAACATTTTTGTTGTCATGTTAAGTTGCTTAAATGGATTATTTTTGTTGGATTTCAGTTTTTTGTTAGATTTATTTTTTTAGCTGGTTACTTATTCTATATAACATTTATTTTTATTTTTTTTTGTATCAACATTGAAGCAAATATTGTCGGGGAAAAAGCTAACAAGCTGTATTTGTATGGCACACAATCAACATTTTGTTAAGCAGCCAAACAATTGAGAATTTTTCGTATATTGCTTTCTTCAATGAATGAATGAATGAATGAATGACTACTGAATGAATACACCAAGTTAGTTGTCCATTCAATTTTTGTCCACAAAAACATCTAAACCTTAAATTGCTGCAATAAAATTTACATTTATTTCTCTAAAATGTTATTTTTCTTCTAACCTGTAAATAGAGGACTCAATGTAATTTGTGTTAAACTATAGTTACATTTATATACATATTTAGTATGTTTAAATTTTGTGGAGGCTATGACACAGTTTAACTTCTGTCCATGTTTCCATGTCTCTAAACAGGCAACGGAAATTGTTGTGGACTTGATGGACTTTTGGGATAATCTTAACATTTTCATCTCATTCGGTTTATAGCACTCTTTTTTGTTGTTGTTGCTGTTGTAGCTTTTTTATTTTTTCACTCCTCCGCTTAACAATTCTTAGCTAAACAAAACTTTTGGGAAATAGAAAAATGAATGTTAGTAACACTTAAAATGAAAGGAAAAAGATTGGACAACAGCTATAAAATTATAAAAAAAAAACAATATAACATATTTAATGAAGAAACTAATAAGACTTTGTTAAACACACTACATTAATAAATTCCAAGAACGCCAAATTTTTGGTAATAAAGATTACAAGGATACTGCCTTAGTGCGAGCTCTTAGATTAAAAAAAAAAATTCAAATATTTAAAACAACAAAACCAATCAACCAGCATATGCTAAAGGTAATAAAGCGTGTTAAGAAGTGGGCCCTTTTTTGTTATCAAATAAAAATGATTTTGAACTTTTTAAAACAAATTAATTCAAAAAAGTAAGTTTTAAAAATCAATCAATGTCTATTAAGTGCACTGTTACGTATGAGTGATATTTAATTCATATTATTATCACTCATACGTCACCGATCAAAGTTTAGCACAATTTGTTTAATTTTGATTTTTATATTTGAAATTTCATTAAAGAATTCCAGTACTCGACAAGGTACCTGCACAGACTTCTACACACAGAAAAATAAAGTAGGAACTGAATTAAAAAGTTAGAACATCCAAATTCAAATGTGTTTGCTGAATATTTTGGGTGTTACAACCAAAATTCAGTTGTGCTAACCAAATGTTGTTGTTGAAACCAATATTCAGTTGCATTAACCGGATTTTGTTGCGGTAACCCAATTTTAGATGGAAACTAACAAAATTTTTCCCTGTGTGCAGTGAAATTTTTATTCAAGTATTTTCGACTCGTTAATACGAATTTGAAGTCAGAAAAGTTCCATCAAATCGCGTTTACGAATTATGGGCATTTGTTTTTACCCCTGACTTAGGAGAAACATACATTATGGCCAAATTGGAGAAGAGTGGTTACAAGGCATTTAGGCCGGTAGGCTAGTTGATAGCATGCTAGCTTATCAGTGCGGGGGTCGTGGGTTCGATTCCCACCAGAGGCTCTGGTCTGTTTTCGCTACAACGAGCTTAAGGCCTTCGTTGCTAGTGCTCGGTTAGGGTATTAAAATATAATTTGTAATTATATGTTTAATAAAATAAATAAATAAATAAATATTAGAAATTAGTAAAACGATATTTTTGTGTAGAAACGCCAACATTTGGCCCCTCATTTTTTTTGTTAAGATTCTGAAAGGTCAAAAGTTGCATTTAATTCATTTGACTTATGTAGTATTATAAATGAGAAATATCAGAAAAGCCCAACATTTGGCCCCTAATTTTTTTTTTCTTAAAATTCAGGGGGCCAAAAAAGTCTTTGTGCACAACTTGTAGTCACTTCAATTTTTTATTTAAATAAAATTATATAAAGCCAACCTTTGCCCCCCCCCCCCACCCTTTTGGGTTCTTAAGATTTAGGAGGGACAACTTAAAGTTTTTCTGTAAAACTTGCTTAAAGTTTAATTCTTATTTAAAGACCACTGTTGATTGGAACATATGATAAAAGGCCAACCTTTGGCCCCTATTCTTTTTGGTTTTTATTAAGGGGTGTCAAATGTTAAATTTTTTATGTGTAAACTGTAGTTAGTTTAGTTAGTTAATTAAATAGTACTTTGCAGTGGAAAATAACAGAAAAATATCATCATATGGCCCTCGTGCTTTTTCGATATTATGATTCAGAGGGGCTAAGGGTTAAAATTTGTTTGTGTGGAAACTGTAGTCACTTTATTTGGCTAACTAAATAATACTTCAAACTGGAAAATGTCAGAAAAAGCACAACCTATGGCCCCCGACTTATTTTTTGTTATGATTTAGGGGGAAAATGTGATTTTTTTAATAAACTGCATTTAGTTCATTGGATTAATAATTTGTATTGTGGATTGGAAACTGTCAGAAAAGTTCAATATTTGGCCCCCGATCTTTTTTTATGATTTAGGAGAGGGAAAGGTTGATTTTTTGTGAACACCCTGCACTTAGTTCAATTGGCTAATTAAATAATACTGTAGATTGCATAGTATCCGAGAAGCTCAACATTTGGCCCTCGTACTTTATTGTTTGATTCAGGGGAGGGAAAATGTGGATTTTTTGTGTACACCCTGCACATAGTTCAATTGGCTAATTAAATAATACTGTAGATTGCAAAGTATCAGAAAAGCTCAACATTTGGCCCTCGTACTTTTTTGTTTGATTCAGGGGGACAAATATTATTGATAAAATCTGCATTTGATTCAGTTGTCTACTTAAATTATATTGTAGATTAAAAATTACCAGAAAACCTCGACATTTGGTCCCCGTTTATTTAGTTATGATTAAGGCGGACACAGATACAAGTAGAATGTTTGTGTAAAATCTGCATTTATTTTAATTAGCTAACTATACAATATATTACGTATGAAAAAATATCAGAAAACTCCAACATTTGGCCCCCAAAATTTTAGCAAGTAAAATGTATCGGCCAAAGGTTGGCGTTTTGTTTTACTATCTACTCCAAGATAGCATTTAGCTAGTTTTAAATTCACAAAAAAATATATCAAACTATATTGTTCAAAATTTTTGAATTATTTTTCTAATATACTAAATAGATTTGCAAGATTGGCCTTTACATTTATTTATTAAAGTATCTAGTATAAATAAAAATATATAATGTATTAAATTTGTTTGCAAGTAAATGGTAAAATGTCGATATCCTTACGAGGTCCTTAAAATACCTTTTAATATTTCCTGACACGATTACACCCAAAAATTTAATTTTAACTTAAATTCTAATCCGCAAAACTTTAGATTAGTGTATAGGAGACCAACAAAAAACTTTAAGTAGTAGTATGTGCTAAAAAAACTTGATCTTTTGATAAGTAGTTTGAGTAGGAAGGAAAATATTGTACTTAAAAATTTGTTATAAAAATTATTTATCCTAAATTTTTGGTAATACAACCACTAAACAGATTTGTACCGAATTTACTGCCAATCTAATCTTGTTCCTACTGATTCATCAGTTTCCATGACGAAAAATGTCAGATTTTGTTTTAACAAAATATATTGATTAAAATTATTTAAGTAAGTAAGTTTATAAGCTGTAAAGTAGGGTACACAAAATTATTATTAGTTCATTTTAATTTTTATTCATTTTGTTCCTTTTACTACTCCTGTTCTTGTTTGAAGCGGCCTACTTGTCTTGTGTTGCACTCTTAGGCATTTGCTTTTCATTTAGACTACATTTTTTTTGCCTAAAAAATGCCTGAAGGTGTCGGTTGGTCCCATACAATCAAGATTTAACAATACTTGCAGCAGCTTAAAGTTTAAATGTTAAGAATTATATAAGAAGATTTAAGTTTTACAAAGCTTCGCTAAAGCTGTAGGCAAGTGATTAAGATAACAAGTCAAGAAGAAAAAAAAACGTAATTGTCAAGATTTTTTTTTTTTTATAAACTGACATGTATTTAGTATGCACAAAAAGAAAAAAATTAGCCAAAATATGAAGTGCCAAGAATGAAAGTAGAAGAGAAGTACATAAGAAACATATTTCTAAAGATAGTTTTCTTAGAAAAAGTAAAACTTTCTATAAAGATTGCATCAAACTTTAGTATACACGACACAAAAATTCTATCAAATAAGTAAACTGCAAGAAATGACATATAAAACAGATTTGTTTTGATTGGTTTATATATTTTTTAATAGGTCAATCAGATAAAATTTGTTTAGCAAAATATAAATGTATACAGATTTTAAAAGAACTTATGAATGAAGAAAATTTGTTTCTAAACACTGTAATGGGTTTTACACTAAAAAATTCTTTAGTCTCTAATAACTTTATAATTATTTAAATTTTATTACATTTTAAATTTGTATTTGATATAAAAAAAACTTATTTATTTGAATTAAAAAAAAAATATCTCACATATTTCAATTTTAACACTCACTTATTTACATCAAAGTACCATTTTGTGAATTTTAAAACATTTGTGCTTTTTTTTCGCTTTGAAATGCCAACATAAATTGATTACATAAATTTGACCCCCTTAAACGTATGAGTAAAATTAAATAATAGCACTTACACATTTGTATACGTGTTTGATGATGAAATAATAAAATGAATATAATAAAAAACTTTTCAATAAACTTTAATTTAGAAGTACAGTTTATATTTTTTATAGTTTTGTTTTTTTTTTTTTTTTTTTTTGTATCACAATGATGTTGATAATATTTTTTCTATAAAATATTATATCAAGATTATTTTGAAAAAATACTCGCGTGTGATCAACAAGTCTATCAATCAGTTAAAACGTGCTTCAAAACTTGTTATAGATACCACCTACTTTTATGTGGTAAATTAAATTACAAAGTTTTAAAACAAATACAAATACTCGTATGTACTACATACAAGGGAAACGGAAACAAAAACTCTCGCGCGCACACACACACACTTGTATGGATAGGTACTGCACAGCGAAAACAGAATTTGTAGCCAATTGAATTGTTCGGTTGTGGTAAATGAAATTTTCAGTAGTGACAACAGACAACCAATTGAGACAAGAGAAATTTGACTAAGATAACATAATTTGGGTTACCTGTATAACTATTCGGTAGCCATGGCCAACTCAACTTATTCTATGTTAGCTAGAAATTCTGTTGCTAATACGAATTTGTTTTCTGGGTGTAACAATCACCCAACACAAATACAAATATTCCAACAAACGAACAAAAAACTTTTATTTTTTGAAATGCAATAAAAATTAAAATAATATAAAAACCATATGGTCCCATCGGAAAAAAATTGTTCAATGTTTTTTTTTTTTTTATTTTTGTTTTATTTTGTTATTCAACATATACAAATATGTTTATACACATGCAAAAAAAAAATTACACATGTAGGTATGTCTATGAAGATTTTTTTCCCCAAACTCTGCTACACTTGGTCCAATTTTGTTTTGTAAAAATTGAAATTGTCTTTTTCGTAGACATATTTTTCAACTAACTGTGGGCTAATTCAAAAATTTGTAGGTTACAGCTCCTCTTAGGTTCAATTACTGAATGTACCGATAAAATTTAACCAACTGTTAAATTCAAAATTTTTAGGGAAACCAATCCGAAATGTGTCAGGCAAAGTCTCTGTACCGATAAAATGCGACCAACTGTTAAATTTAAAATTTTTAGGGGAGCAATCCGAAATAGCTCAGGCATAGTCTCAAATACTACACTCTTAAAAATGCGCTACTGTAATATATGTAAAGTTTAATGTAATACTAGCGGGCAAAGCCCGCTTTGTTGTTAGCGTTGCCCGGGCTGACGCCCGGGAATATGCGGAGTTCCCGGAGCCCCTAATTTGTACCATGCCCCAGACCAAAATTCTAAGATGTACCGCAATAATGAGTTAGCCCATACTCAAGGTAACAAATATTAAAAATTTCGGTTATCAGCGAGTTAGTCCATACTCCAGGTAATACATGCATTATTATTATCAGGTATTTTTATATTTCGGCGTGGGCAGGCCGTTAAGAGGATATTTTCCCCATTTTTTGCCCCTCCACGTAGAAATTTACAAAAACTCTACCTGGGTGGATGTCTACACCTCAGGTGAAACAAATATACACAATTTCAATCTTCCAGCTCTAACGGTTTTGGCAGGCCTTTGAGTCTTATCTGTTATCTATGCTGGCGAAGGAGCCTGCATACCAAATATCAACTTCCCATGTCCAACGGTTTGGAAAGGCCGTAAAGGGAAAAACTTTTCGCCCTTTAAATCCCCATTTTTACCACATCCCTGGTTAAAATTCTAAAAGGTACCTCATCAAGGAGTTAGCACGTACTCCTAGGAAGGCATATTTCAAAATTCAGGTTTCTAGCTAAAGGGGTTTAGCCAGACCGTGAAAGGGGAGCTTTTCCCCTTTTTTGTGTCTCTCCGGAGGAATTTCCAAATACCTCTTGCGGTTTGAGCTGGGCGATGTTGAATGAGTCAGTAACGTTATTCCTTTTTATATTAGATTAGGAAATTTTGGTAAATATAAGCACCAAATGCGTAAAACTGTTGTGTATAGACTTTTATATACAGACACAAAGTATTTTTACACGTAATGTGTTTACAATTAAACACTTTATGTCTAAAATTAGAATACTATTGTTAAATTAAAATTTTATGGTAATAAATATTTTGAAATTCGAAAATAATAGATTAGTGCAAAATTAATCTAAAAGCCAATAACTTTTTTCAAAATTGTCAATTCTTAAAAAAAAAATATTTATAAATAAAAATTATTTGGTCGAGCAAAGTTTGCTCATTTAGAACGAATAAGAGAATACAAATAATATCGTTTTTTACAATATGCCCTCTTGAAAGTTGCAATAAAACATTTGAAAATTGTTAAATAAATTTTATGTAATAAACATATGTAAATTAATTGTTAAAAAAAAGTTTTTTGTGCATTTAAAATATGCGCGTTGCTAAGTCTGAAACAAATTTTTAGTCCTTAGTGTTTTCACGCACATTTTTAGTAAATTTAGAAATTTATTTTAAAATTCCCTTAAATTTTTACGCTTTTTCAATGTAAATTTAAACATTATGTGTGTATTTTTGCCTTTACGCATACAGAGTAAATTTATCCAATTTTTACTAGGAGAAGAGTTTCCTACTATAAGTTAGGTAAATTTCTATAGAAATTAATTAGAGTGTAGCAAACCGGTCATTTTGGAAATTCGGTTTCATTAAATATAAATTTATAAAATCATTTATATGAATTCAAGAAAACGAAAAATTATTTTTTTTTTATTTATATTAATTACATAATTGCAAATTATATCCTAATATCCTAACCGAGCACTAGCAACAAAGGCCATCGGCTCGTTGTAGCGAAAACAGACCAGAGCCTCTGGTGGGAATCGAACCCACGACCCCCGCGCTGATATGTTGATATTTATTAAACTGTTGGAAACTGTACTCTTAATGTAAATTTGGTAATTTATACTCTGTGTAGCGTAGACGGAAAAATACACACATTATGTGTAAGTTAGTGCATACATCATGGAAAGTGTGTAAATTTACTAAACTTGTGCCTTACAATGAATACAATGATTAAAATGTATTTTGAAATCAATGAAAATTCTCTAAAAATGCATTTAATGTTTAAAATCAGTTTTTATAAAACTATAGATTTACTTTTAATATGGATTTTATAAAACATCTTTTAGAATTGGAAAAAAAATCATTAAAATTTAAAAAATTGCTAGAACTTAAAAAAAATTAACAATATATAAAAAAAAGTTGGCAGAAGCCAAAAAATCACCAAAATTGAAAAAGTCATTGAAAATAAAAAAACAATCGCTAAAAACACCAAAATAAAAAAATCGCTAGAACTTAAAAAACAAAAAGTTTTAAAATCGCTTAAATAATTTTTTTATAGTTTTCGAAATATAGCCGATATTACAAATACAAACCCTTTTCTTTCTGAACGATTAAAATTGTATCTAAGTGACAGTTTTATTTCACAGATGACTTATTGACTTCTTTGTATTAAAACCGTTGCCCGTTTAGCACCTGTATTGGAAGAATGAGAGTGTGTTTTGAATCCTTATGCTAACTTTTTGTCGATACCTCGTTAAGTTTTCGCTCTGTGTATTTTTGTTTTACAGATGGCAAATTGTGACTTTCTTGAGCCAAATCCATTACCCATTTTTATTTAACTTAATTAGATTTCCAGCTATGAGCAATAGTCCAGTTAAAAGCACATTTTGGTTTTTTTTCAATTTTAAATTGGGTATTTTATTTTTAATTTTCAGCGATTTTTTTTTAATTTCGCAGATTTTTTTTAAGCGATTCCTTTTACTTCTAGAGATGTTTTAAATTTTAGCGATTCTTTTCAATTCTAAAGATTTTTTTTAATTTATACTTATTTTGTGTAATTTTGTCTCTTAATTTAATAAATGGTAGGTTAACAAAATCTTCAAAATTAATCCAAAGCTGAAATTATAAAAAACTGCTGGAAAAGAAAAAAATCGCTAGAAGTAAAAGGAAACCGTCAAAATAAAAAACGTCAAAATTAAATAAATATATATTATTAAATATTTTTTCATTTGGTAATTTTTTAAATATTTGGATTTTTTTAATCGTAGCAATTTTTTTAATATAAACGATTTTTTCATTTAAACGACTTTTTGAATTGGTGGTTTTTCAATTTTAACGACTTTAAATTGGGAATTTTTAAGATTCAGTGATTTAAAAAAGTTTTGCATTTTATAAATTTTTGGTGATTTTTTTTCTTGTAAACATCTTTTTAAATTTTTCATATTTTGTTTAAATTTAAGCGAATTTTTCATTTTGACGATTTTTAAAATTTTTAATAAATCAAATTTTAGCGACTAAATTGGAAATTTTTAAAATTCATCGATTTAAAAATGCTGCATTTTATAAATTTTTGGTGATTTTTTTTTTATTATAAACATCTTTTTAAATATTAACTATTTTGTTAAATTTTGGGAGGTTTTTACAGTAGTTTTGGCGACTCTGTTCTATTTCAGTGATTTTTCCATTTTAATGATTTTTTTTTTTTAATTATAACAATTTTTTTCAATTTAACTGATTTTATTTTAATTTTGTTGATTTTTCAATTTTATTTTTTAATTCATTAGCAATTTTTTTTTTTTTAATTTTAGCAATTTTTCCATTTTGCTGATTTCAGCTGTTTTCTTTTGAATAATATTTTGTCTTTTTTCAAATTGAATTTTTTCAATTTTAGCGAATATGTAACCATATTAGCACATTCCGATAAGTAAATAAGACACGATACGACATGTTGTATAACTTGTTGACCGTAAGAACAATTTCCACAATGTTTTGGTAGTACGGACATGTCGAACAAAAATCAGAAAATTATGATTTTTCTGTTGGTTCGTCAACATGTCCGCTGGTGTATTGATAAGTCCGTCAGACCAATTCAATTTCACATTTTTAATAGTGTTGCCAACTTAGCGATTTTTTGCTACCACAAATAGAGCATTTTTTGTGGGTACGGTTTAAAAAATATATACACTTAGAAAACAGATTCATTGTGATGACCGAATTTTTTGCCAACCGCATGGTTCGGTTGTGGTCATCTATATATTTGTTTGTGGAGATAGAAATTCGGTGACTGCAAAAGAATTTCGGTTGGAACATAAGTTATCAATTGGACAAGGAATACATTTGGTTTTGGCAAATAATTCGATTGCTGCAACCAAACCATTTGGTTGGCAAGAATCTATTTTATCTGTGTATATATTTTAATAAATTTATAATTTTTACCAAAAAATAAAAATGTTTATTAAGTTTTTTCGAATTTCTTTATGAAAAATGTTCATAAGAAGTTGCTTTTGTGGGTCGGACTGCTCGTCACCTCAAAACCTATTTTTCAAATGACAAACTTAAATTATAAAATCTTTAAAAGTCAATTTTTCCCTATTATGCTCGAAAGACAACTTTTATACAAAAAAAAAATTCTAGGCCATTGTTCCAATGAAATTGTTTACTTAAGATAATAGAAATCTCGAGATCTCCGTAATAATTTCAAACTATTTCTACGAGAGTCTCAAGATAAAAATTTTAAAAAATCAAGTTCATGATTTTAAATTGTAAATGGTTTAGTTGGGAGAAAAAAAAAGAAATTTAAATATTTTTTTGTTAAAAAAAAAGTGTTACATATAAATGTTTATTTAAAAAGTTTTCATTTCAATTTTACTTTCAATTCATTTATGTATGCATGTGTATGTGTGTGTTGGTGCAAGTGTTTGTATATGAGTGATTGTGGAGTTTTAGTATAAAGTAGTATGCATTCATTCGTTTGTTCATCCATTCATTCATTTATTTAGCTGTCAGTGACTTTTACAACACCATGCAACCAACATTTGTACCATTTGAAATAAAATGAAATCATGAAGAAGAGCTTTGGCTTTAAATCCGATTTTTCGTTTTAGTTTTTTTTTTTTTCTTTTGTTGTTTGTGAATATTTTTTGTTTGTCTGTCCCTTTATTTGTTTGCTTTTTATGTCTGTCTTTATTTTCTATTAAAGAGTGAATTTTAAATGTTTTAAAGTAACCGACATGACTTGACAGAATGTAAAACATTTATCAATTGTTTGTGTTTTTATGACAAATACGTTGTGATTTGCAGTGCTATGTTAATGTACTTTATATCTATTTGTCATACTGTCCCAATAGGAAGAATTTATAAGCATCTTAATAACATCAAGATAAATCCCCCCAAAAAATGGATTATTTATAGAAAATTTGTGTAATCGATAAATATCAGTGACATTGCAGTAAAGATTGCTAAAACATTTTATTCATTTTTTTCCTATTGGGTCTTTTAAAGTAAATTTTAAAATGTTCATTGCTTGGACAGACATAAGTTAACAAAAACGAGCAAACGGAAATCTTTTTCTTATTTCCACTGTATGTGTGTGTGTTTGTGCATCAAGGAAAAATTGATGAAGGTAGTTAACACTTTTAAAACTAGACAAATTGTTAGATATCGTATTCTTGTTTAAGTGGATATAAAACAAAATTTGAATTATTTGGAAAGATTTCTCTAATATACTTTTATATTTCCATTCCCAAACATCCCTGTAGAATGTGTTATGAGTAGTTTTTGTTGCAAGTTTTTTCGTTTTTTTTTTGTAATTTTTGCTAGCAAAAGCAAGTTTTTTAGTGCGTGCATTCGTGCATGACCCATGTTAATGGTAATGTTGCCTTTTGCTGCCGCTGCTGCTTTTGCCAGCTTTTTTTTGCTTGTTTCTACATCTTCAATTTTTTATTTATTTTTTCTTACTACAATTGCAAAAATTTGTGAGTGATATCCTTAGTTTTCTAACAATTGTTGATAAAAAAAAACTGAATGTTTCTTATGTATTAATGTTACATATTTTGCTGTTGATTCCAACTACTAGTGTACCAACTTGAAGGAGAGAATATCACTTTTAAAACTTTCAATTCTTTCGTTTCGTTTTTTTTTTTTCACAAAAAATAAAGTAATTCAGTTTATATGAGACTATGTTCGTTTGCATGATTGTATATACAAATGTATATGCTTGAATGTATGCTTGTATGTGTGATTGTGTATAAGGTCCAGTTCTTTGGGAATCTTTCTGATAGAACAACAAAAACTACCACTTGCTATAAACCTATGTCTTGAAAGAGGATTGAAATTTTTCGATGTCTGCTAAAATCTGTTAATTCTTAAAGCATCGATTTTAATTCACGTTGGATACAGAGTTTCCAGGGTTTAGGGACACAAATACGTCAACGCTTTTAGAAAGAAATCGTCATCGTGTTTTAAAAGATCGTTAACATATCTTTAAAAATATTTAGAAGGCAGAACAGTTCTTCAGTGTAAAATTCTGCTTAAATATTTTATTAAAAATAAAAATTCTTTTAGTTTTCTTCGATCTACTTGATCTGTGTATTATTTTTTATTAATCTTAATATCTTTTATTTATATTTATTTTTTTTTTAACAATTTCCCCTGAAGAAGTCACCCATTTTGGTGACGAAATATTGGGATAAATAAATATTTATCATTATTTTTTTATAAATAAAAGATCTTAAGCTCAATAAAAAATAATACAAAAATAAACATTTTAAATAAATTTTATAAAGAGTTTGTTCTTGCAAGAACAAATTTTTGGTTTTTATTAAAATAAATAAAGAAATTGAGACTGAAAATCTGCCCGATTTAAAAAAAAATGTGATAAAGTTCGAATAAACAAATTTTGTTTTCTCTGAAATCAAAATATTGAATTGATTCTAAAAATATATCACTCATATTTCTTCTGTTACGGATATACTGAAATGAATTGAAATAGTAATTGGTAGTGACTCTTGTTATAAGTGTCGGCCCAGAATAATAACGTTATGTATTTTTCCATAAAAATTGACAATTAAAACGAGCCGAGCGTTGCAGTTGTGGAATAGAATCTATTTTATTTTCAAAACTATTTGTCTTATTCTCTTGTTTTTGTGTCTAATTCTCTTAACAGGGTTACCGCATTCTTAAGGTTTTTTGTAAACAATAAATATATGATGAGTAAATTAGCATACGATTGCCTTTGGCTCTAATGTTCTCTTTGTATACTCGCGAATAAACAACGTACTATAAACCCTTTTAGTATGTTCGTTTCTAAATTTTTATTAAAATAATTATTTATTTTTATTGTTTTTATAAAATTAAAATGTAAGAGTAAAGGTACGTTCAGATTGGTGAAATATTTGAAAGCGAACATCAAATATTTCATTAACGTAGTCTGAACACAAAATATTTTTGAGTGTCAAATAAAATAAGAGCTGATTTTGAGCAAATAAAATTATTTGCTGGCAAACAAATATTTGTCCAATGTGAACATAGTGTGAACACAAAAGATCAAATATTTTAGTAATTTTTGAGCAAACATTTATTTGATATTACAAAAAAATTGCAAGAGCAAACAACGAAAAATAACAGCTGTGTCATATAATGCTGTCAACCTTTAAGACTTAAACCATTAAATTCCTTGCGATATCGGCTAATACAATTGAAATGCAAGTAAAAAACAGTAAAATAATACAATTTGAGTCTGATTTAATAAGTACAATTGTTTGACTTAAAAATAAATATTATAAACAAGTAATTCTGTAAATTAAGCAATATAATTATTTAAATATATACTTGTGTATATAATAAAGAATTCACTAGCTTAATCGTTGTTTTTCCGCCATTATATAATTAAATACCTTAAATAGCAAATTCATAATAACGAATAACTCGAATAATTTATCAATTCAATATAAATTAGTTTATCGTTTCAAATAAATTTTTTAGAAAATTCTACTTTTTTTAAAATGTTACCAACCGTTTCATTACCACAAAGTAGACGAAATAGCTTGATATTTTTACAGCGGTTAGATAAGAATAGTACGGGTAGATTTTTTTTGCCAAAAAGTAAAAAAAAATTTTAATTTTGAGTTAATAAATAACTGTTGAACAAGTGCGATATATTTTACAGCGTGGCTATACTTTAACAGAAGATCTTCTTTCAACACAGTTTTTGGGAAACCTAACAGTACGAATGCGGTAAATTTGCTTTTAAAGAAAAGCTTTTCACGAAAACTCTCGAGCAGTTATGGGGCTTTTTCTTAGATATTTTTTTGTTTGACACATTTTTTTACAGCTGTCATTTTCGATTGACAATTACAAAAAATACGACACTAAAGAAACAATCAAGCAAAACATGACACAATTTAAAAAAAATTAAATAAAAAACCAAAAAAATTAACATAAACTCGGCGATGAGCAATTTTGTGCCGTTATACTGCCGACACTTTGTACTTATTGCTAAGATTTTTTCCTCTAATATAGATGGGATGGGATAAAAAAAATATTTATCAAATATTTATTTTTATGCTACTTACGATTTTAATTAATTTATCAGTTTTAAGAGTCATTAATTTATGTTTAACCACATGTCGGTAACTTATTATTTTATGTTCTAAAATAATGCTGTAGGTAAGGAGTATACATTACAAAGTAATGTATTATATATTCAAATGTCGGTTATTCATTACTTTATTTTGAAAAATAATCATATAGGTGAAGAGTATACATTACACAGTAATGCATTATGTAATCATTTATCGGTATTGCATTACTAAATAATGCGTAAGATAAGGAGTATACATTACAAAGTAATGCATTATATATCCAAATGTCAGTAATTCATTACTTTATATTGAAAAATAATAATATAGGTAAGGAGTACACATAACAAAGTAATGCATGAGTTTACCGCATCCATTACGAAAGTTTTCCTGGGATTTAAAGTAAGCTGATCGGCTAATAATCCCATCTAAGCCGCCACCGACGAAATACTCAGTAAGGAGTACTTATTACTAATAGCTTAATAATAAGCAGTAAATATGTTACAAGGTCTGCTGCATATAATTTTTTCGGTGTTATAAACTTCCCTCTTACTTATATGAAATGCAACACTACTCCCATCAAGTGCCACCTTTTAATAGACTACTGTCAAATATTGAGCAAGTTCCGTCATTTACTTTGCGTTTAACAGCAGGATTTTTCGAGGTCCATAAAATAGGCATTCTTTGATCAATAATTTTATCGTTGGAGCTAAATCTCTTTCCACCGAGCCATTTCTTTAGATTTGGAAATAGGTAATAGTCACTGGGCGCTAAGTCCGAAGAATAGGCGAATGAGGGGATAATTCGTAGTCTACTAAGCTGTCACACGATTCCGTTGGTGGTCGAATGTGAGCAAACGCGGCAGCCATCTTGCGGAAAGCTTTCTCATACCCAAGTGATCGTTCAAAATTGAAACCACTGAGCCATGTGAGATGCTTATGTCTTCCACAATCTATCGCACATTCAATCTCCGATCAGACAGCACCATATCGTGTTGGCCGATCGGCATCTTCCGTGCTTGTAAGGCCACAACGAAAATCAGTAAACCACTTTTTTACCATTAAAATCGATGGTGCAGAGTTCCCATAATATTTATCAAGCTTGTCCTTGGTTTGATTGACAGTTTTTTTCGCAAAAAATAATGTTTAATGAGCACTCAAAATTCACTTTTTTCCATTTTTAAAAAAATCCACGAGGTTGTATGTTTTGAACAGCTGTTAAACACAAAGTAAATGACGGAACGTGCTGAAAATTTGGCAGTAGTCTATTAACTGGTGGTTCTTGATGTGAGAAGTCTTGGTTTTCATAGAACTACAAGGGAAGTTCGAAAAGTCACGGATTTATTGATCCGCCTTCGTATTCAAATTTTCCCTGAAGAAGTCACCCAATGTGATGACAAAATATTGGGATAAGTAAATAATTGTAATTTTAAAAAAAAAAATCTTGAGCTTATTTTTATCAAAAAAAAATATAAAATGTTTCTCTTTACTTTATGAGCATAGTTTACCAACAAGTACTATGTTAAAAAATTTTATTCATTCACATAAATCACGTTCGCGCACAAAAGTTTTGATTTGTAAAATCAAAAGCTATTTGCGCTGTAATCAGCACAAACATTGTACAATATAAACTAAAGTCATAGTCATCTTAGTACGAATAAGTTTCTCTTTTTTTTTTTTTGTTATTTTCGTCGATATAATATTTTAGTAGTAGAATTACCTTCAGTTTGTTCCTAAGTTGATGCAATTTTCATCTTTTTTCTGTTCTTGATATTTTTTGTTTTGTTCCGTTGAGGGGTGTGGGAGGGGGTGGGAGTTATGTTGCTGATTCTGATGTTGATTCCTGGTCGGTCGGTGCATTTGCTGCTGATATAGACGAAAAAAGTTTTTTGTGTGTTCTATTAGTTTTTTAAGATGAATTTCACATTTTGTGTACTTTTTCGGGTAATACGTACGTATTTTCTTTATGGACCAAGGGAATTTATTTGTGTTTTGTTTTTCTGCTGCACTGCAAGTTTAAAATATGAGGAGAACTATATCTTTCTACTTATGCTTTGCGTACAACAATGTGTTGCAATATTTTGGACATTTTAATGTATGTGCATTTTATGCGGATTCGTCTTAATGCTACTTTTCTTTTGCATTTCATTTTTTTTTGTTTGTGTTTGCTGTTGGTATGAATTTGAATTTTGAACAGGAATTTTTGGTGAACATTTATGTATGTAAATATCATCGGAAAACTACAAGGTAGTTTGTATTTCCCTGCAACATATACGATATTTAGGAAAAATATACTTTAAGGCAGCCAATTACAAAAACATCAAACGATTAATGCAATTATCTGTTACATAGTCAGACGCATAATAGACAAAGTATTGTGGCAACTAAACACATAAACCATGTCTATGATCAACACCAACAATAACAGTTCAGCACTTATATGGTTCACCCTTTCTGAGAATCTTAAGATTATCATTGAAGTATTTTCTGAACTTGAAAATTTTCTTAAATTAAAATATTTTTCTTAAACCTGACAAAAAAAAATATTTAAGCCCTTAGATATGTGTTATTTTTAAACAATTTAAATCGTATTAAATTTATAAAATATATTAAACAAATAACCCAAATTGTGTATTCACATCACAGTTGTTGTTACATTGAACTCATACAAAATTCTTACAAAACCATACATAAATATGCAGACAACATTCCTTAAGGCGTTTTTACACAAATTTTATCGACAAAAATAAAAAGAAAAAAAAAACATGTTATTTAAAAAACAATTTTATTTAACATTTATGGTCATCATAGCACAACACCAATAACGTTTATATAAAATTTTATTTTATTTATTTTAATAATAATTTAAATGCATATTCAATTTTAGTATCAATTAGATTATACAAACAAATTCATTAAATATGAATTGTATTTAAATATATTTAGAAATTTTGCAATACATGTATTAACTTTATCGCCCTGTCCTTTAATAATCACAAAAACAAGTAAGAGCGGCTAAATTCGGTTATGCCGAATCTTATATACCCTTCACCATGGTTGGGAAAAAGCTGAAGTTTATATATGGACATATATGGAATGAACAGATTTATATACGGACGCCTTTAAGAGGAAATTAACCATTTAGTTTGGTGATAAAACTTGGACTCGGGAAGATTTATGTTTTGGGCATAACTTTTTTGTATCTGAAACGATATTTCCCAGTTTTTTTTTTTGCAAATATGTTATACTAAAGATTTTCGATCTTTTGCTATATAAGACGTATACATAGGTCATATTACAGCTCTAAAATAATATATGAGAAATAAAATAATATATAAGAAATAAAATGGTTTAAAAATCTGTTTATAAATTCTTTTAAATCGGAGCAAAAAAATAGAAATAAAACCGTTTGTATTTTGTTTGTATCAGAGGGTTTTTATAAAAATTTTGATGTTTTTAGCCTATTTATGGATTATTTAATTATTAATATAAAATTTTATTTAAATTAACTATTTAATGTTAAAAAAACAAAAAAAAGTCTTAAGAAAATATAAAAAAAATTGTACAAAAAAAAAAGTTGAATAGACGGGGAATTGAACCCGCGCGTTTAGACAACTGAGCTATTGAAGCTCACACAAAATCATCGTTAATAGAGGTACATATACAAAAAGTTTTCGTTCATTAGAGATTTGTTTAGTTTTTATTTAAATGACAAATCTTTGTATGTGTTTGTTGTTTGTGTATAAAAGGTGGAGGTGAAAGAAAAGAATTTCAACAAATGGATGTGTTTGTTATGCGTAAAATTCTACATACATATTAAACAAAGGGATTTTACGGAAAAAATTAGAGGTAGTCCTGGTTTTTTGCTAATATCTCAGCCATTTATTAACCGATCTGTCTGTTTATTAACCGATCTGTTCAATAGCAAACAGAAATGGATCACATGTAACAGAAACATAAAACAATCAAGTCCTCATCATGTCTGGGTTCTTCGGAAAACCCATACGGACAGACATACGGACAGACGGACATCGTTAAATCAACTTCGCTCTTCATAAGGACCAACAATATATACTTTATAGGGTCTAAGATCAATATTGTAGAAATTATAAACGGAATGACAAACTTATATATACCCTTCCACCTGTGGTCAAGGGTATAAAAATTAGAACTTTAAAGTTTAGAAGTTTAAAATAATACAGGGTGGCCTGAAATTACCGAAGGGGTTTGAGTTCATTATAACTTTTTATTTAAGACATAATTATTATTATCATAAGGAGGCTGAGAATGATCTATTCTCTCGGGTCGAATGTGTGCACTCCCTTTAGCGCTGATCCTAAAATTTTTTCCCATTTATACAAAATAGCAAAAAATTAGTGTTTACAATTCGTTAGAAATATTTATTTATGACCTCGAGGCTGATAAAACTTAAAAAATAACATTTAAATGAGTGTTATTGTCTCCGTGAAGTATTCTTTGATTTTCCGTAGCCTACTACTATTATTACTGATAATAAGTATTCTTTGATTTTCCGTAGCCTATATCCTGTCATTTTATTGGAAATGCGCTTCGTCGCTCAAAATTGAATTCTGAATAAAATCATAATTTTCTTCTTTCATAATCAAGTCGTTGCTGGTAATCTGTCGGTTTCAATTCTTGAAGAAGCTGAATTTTGTATGGAAACATTCTTATTGTATGCAAAATTCTCTGCCACGACCCTCGTGAGAGACAAGTTGTTTCGCCAAGTATTCTTTACAAAATACTGAAAAGAAATAAAAAAAAAAAGTTATAATAAAACAGTTATAAGGAATTCGAATACCTTCGGTAATTTTGGACCACCCTGTAGTTTGAGTTGAAAAACTTTTTTGGCTGTGAAAACAATTTTTTTGGTGTAAAAAAAATTTTGAGATTGAAATTTTGATTTTGAAATTTTTGTGTCAAAAAAACTTTTAGTGGTGAAATCAAATTTTGAGGTGAGTATAAAATTAAATTATTCATCTGTAAGCGAATGGATGTAAAATTATAAGAAAATATTTTATATACAAGCCGCTGCCATGATATTGTACTAAAATACACCAATTTCCAGCAAAATAAGAGCTGAGGAAGAAGTAGTTAAACACTACATCTACTGAACCCGAAGTTGGGAAAATTTCGGTGAATCATTAATGATTTTAACATTGCTATGCCATTGGGAGGAAGTAGTTTGTTTCAGTGCTATGAAAAATCGATGATCAGAGGGTCAATTCTCGTTCTGTGATAATGTGAAGTGAAAAAAAAACTTTTCATTTTCGTTTTCATAAGCACTTTTCACTCGAACTTTTCACAAATACATAAATTGCGATTCTCGTATGTATTATGAAAAAAATGTTTCATTCGCACTGTACCCATGAGAATTTTGTAACTGTGTTACCCAAAATTTAAAGCAAATGTCAAAACAGAGAAAAACTTAAACAAAAGTTAATTAAGTTCGTAAAATTTATTTTAAATAATTTTATAAAAATATCTGAATTAATTGTATGGATATTGCTCAAAGAATTCCGGATGAATAAAGGTAAGGCAATGATGTTACAAGCATTTAATTGCAGTAAATAATTTAATAATTTATACGAATTTTTTGAGAGTGCTGAGACGCATACTTCGTGCTGACCACAATCCATTCGAGATGACAACCGACAAGCACTTCATTGATTTATATCGGCTTACTTTAAATGAACTATATTTGGTGCGCGTATGAAGTCTAATATTACTTAAAGAAAAAAAAATTCATAAAGAATATAAATAAACTATAAATAAATATGCCATACTTTTGCCATTTTTCACTGTCCTTTTGGGTCCCACTAAAACTGTTAAGGCTCGCCGCTAATTCGTTACACTTTTCGTCTCTAAATTTGGCACCATCTGCAGTTACAAATCTGTAAATATGGGATTAATAAAAGTGTGATTATGGTTATTAAGCTACTTACTTATCGTTTGCAATGTCCACATGCTTTTCTTAATAATTAATTAAATACGCCTTTTGGCTTTCGCTGGCACGCTTTCCTCTTACAATCTTCTCTTTTTCTTCACTTATAAATAGTCTGTGTAAACAATTTTTTCATATGAAAATATTTTGACAGTTGTTTGCACTGTTACACAAAACAAGAATCGCCAGTGCTGTGCAATCGTGAAAAAATCTTGTTTCGTTCCACTTTTTTTTTCATATGAAAACGTTTTGATATTTCTTTACATTTTTTCACAGAACGCGAATCAAAAGTACTATGAAAACGTGAAAAAAACTTTTCATTACACTGTTTCACAGAACGAGAATTGACCCTCAGATATGTACTTTTTCATTAGTTTACGGAAGTTGTTAAATATAGAGACTAGAAAATAAAAATTGGGAGTGTGCTTTGTTTTAAAGTTAAAAATGTGACTTTGAACACGCCAAGAATTATTATTCCGACCAGGACAAACTATAAATAATTATAAATTGTTGTAAATAAATATTAAAATTAAAAAAATTATATGCTGTTCAATGCAATTATTAGAAAATATTTTATTCTTATGACTTCATAAGTAGGGGTCAATATCAACATTTTGGAAGTTGTTTAAAATTACTTCTAACAAATTAAAAAATTTTCACTTTTAACTACTTTGGATGTTCTGAGAAAGGGATTCCTAATGAATAAGATTCATTTTATTTTTCTAGGTTTGAAAAAAAATAGATAAAATAAAAGAATTTTATGCTCGATAAAAAAAATAAATTTGAAATTTTGTACTAATATTAAGAATGTTTAGTAATTTTTTTTTGCTGATTTTAGCAAACAGATTTTAAATTCCACTTTACAATAAGTTTACTAAAATATAGTAGCGGCAGCTAATTTTTTCTACAAATTTCATTGTACTACACGTCAACAGACATTTGTTGCTAAGATTAGCAAAAAATAACGCTGGGCTCAAATTAGCTAAATTTCCCGTAATAACAACAAAATTTTCAGTTGCCATTACAGACTTTTTTTAGTTAGTGTTGTATTGCAAATTAAGTTCGTAGGTGTAAGTTTTAATTAGAAATAACATTTCCTTCATTAACCACTTTTTAAAAATTAGTAATTTTTTTTTTTTTTGCTAATTTTAGCAAATCGGTTTTAGCAACAAAAATTTGTAAATATTCTGTAAAAATTCTGTAATTTGCAAAATGTAACTCTATAATTTGCAAAATGTAAAAATATTTTTTTACTAAAAATCAGTAACAAAAATAGTAAAGTGGGATTTAAAACCGTTTACAAATTTTTCTACTAATTTTTTTTCTAAGTGTATAAAAATTTGCAATGTCTCTTTCTTAACCCATATTAATATTGCCAAAAACTTGTCACGAAATAAAATACATATTTCTGAATTTATTCTAATGCGCCCTCTAGTGTATATAAATGCAACCAAAGTCAAAAGCGTTGACTGGCTGAAATTCTTATTTAATTTCTTCAATAAACTCTAATATTCATTTATATTAAAATTTTTTTTCTTTAATTTTAAAATTAAATTTCAAGAACATTGATTTAATTTTTATTTTGTCTCTATTTTCAAAAAAATAACAAACTGAGGTTTATTAATAATTAAGTATTAATTATTAAACATTAATTAATATGTGATAACCTGGGAAAGCCAATTAGTAATTTTTTTTCATTTGTAGTTCTAGCCAAGTTGTATACTATGTTATACTTTTTACGGTGCTGTTATATCAATTTCCGATCGGAATATACATATACATTCTTGACGTAGTGATATCACATGACGACGCTAGGAGAATAAGGGTTAAAGAACAGCCCCTCCATTCTTTTTTCTTCAAATTAAATATATATATATATATATATATATATATATATATATATATATATATATATATTTTGGGCCTGCACAACAACCTTAAATTTAAATAAATTAAAAAAATTGTCTTGAGGTTACTTTGGGCAAAATATTTTAAGATTACTAAATAATTAAATTTTTTATAATCCATTCGAGATAAAAAAATTCAAGTTGTTGTTTAAAAATCAAAGAATGTACAGAACTGGCTTAAATTACTGACTTAGTTATTATCCAGAGTTTACTAATCCTTAGGTAGTAAAAGTTTATTCAATATAGTTCTAGTTCTATCATATGGATTGAATTATAATAAATTTTTTACCATCAAGCTTATTTGACAGACAGTACAAAGTTTTAATATATGTTGCATAACTGCAATTAAATTTACATATGAAATCCTTTCAAAATACATATTTATATCAGCAACCAGAACTTGAAATTTTCTATTTTATTAATATATTTAATATTGCAAAAACCTATAGATACATACATTCACATAAAAATATTTATAATACAAATCAATATAATAAAATAAAATAAAAAATTTAATATTGTAAAACTATTTCAGTTTCATCTCTTTGATAGTGTTGGAGGGAAAAAAATATCAGTATTCATGAATGCATGTGTGAGTGGACAAATATTTTGTAGTCATTTGTGGTTGCATAATTTAATTAAAAATGTTTATTTAACTATTCACAGACACAGACGAACAGCAGACAAAGCGAGAGAGTAAAAATGCATACAAATACATATACAAATGTTTTTACAAAAAAACAGAAACAAACTGCTAACATGACTTGAAGAAATAAAATAATATTTAACAAAAAAAAAACATGTGTTATAAAACATATACAAATACAGTGACGGATAAAAGTAATACTACAGCTAAAGAAAATTTTTAAATATTTTAATAGTTTTGGAGAAAGAGTAAAAAAAAATTTCATAACGCAAAAAGGATTTCAAATATTTTATAATTATCCTTACTTCACGTCTACGAGAGACAAAAAATCAATGTTAAAGTCAAAAGCAAAATAATAGGAACAAAAAATATTATTGTTGCTTTTTATGAATTTTTCTTGTTTTAACATAGATATTTTTTTTTTCGTGTAGACAACAAGTTACATTAAGGACTATTTGGGATTTTTTTATTTGACTGGATGTATATAAACTTTTATTATTGACTGTATACTTTCAGAAGTTACAACAAGAACTTTTTAGATAACCAACAAACAAATAATATGATGCCCTTTTCACATTGATGTATATATGCAAATGTATATGTGTTTATTTGTTTGTTTTTATATGTAAGTAAATAGTATTGTGTATACGATATTTTTATATGCATATTTTCAAAATGTTTTCAAATATGTGGTATTTATGGTTCGCCAACTTACAAAGAATGTATTCCACTGAAAACTATCAAATTTTAACGAAACTTTCGATATTAAATGTTATGAAGAGGTGATAAAATTAAGGGATATACTATATTTAATTTTAACTAACCACTCGCACATAAAGTAAGTGCAAAAGAAGTTGAAAAAATATTAAAAACTTTTTATTTTCAGGTTTGAAAATAGTCCCTCAAATACCTTTCGGTATTTGAGGGAATCAACCATTTTTCTTATGGTTGCTTGGGAATAAATATATAAAAAGCTTAAACGAAAAATAAGGCCATAGTTGACCCCACTTCATACCCTAAATATAAGATTAGACAGCTAAAAACAAAATCTCCTTCCACAAAATATTCAAGTTCGGCTCTGGATATCTTCCTTGTTGGCGATATTTATACATGGGGCTTTATATAACAACTGCCCCGTAACTGTACTACACCGGCCAAACCAAACTTATTAATTGTTCTCCAAGATCGTGCGATTTAAGACCGTTGGACTATTTTCGGGGGGTAAAATGGGAAGGCCCTAATCTTCGCCGATAAGCCGAAGACGATTGATAACTTGAAAGAAAATATTTGCTGAAGAAATAAATGCTGCGAAAAATTATCAAAAATTGGACCTTCCGATTGCAGTACATCAAAATCAGCTGAGAAACGATATTGAAATAATATATTAAAAACAATTAGTTTTCAAATAAAGCCAAGTCCACTGAACTTAATACAATTCATCTAAGTTTTATTTCATTTAATAATTCTAGAATTCTCTAAAAAAAATATGTGTTTACTTAATATAATATTTTTTATTGAATATTTTCAATACATAACATTCAACATTCAGAACGACCCGCTAAGGCTTTCCGGATCGATAGAAAAACATTTAAAATTTTTTTAGATATATTGAGTTTTAAGTTTTCTATTAAACTTAAATTTAGAAGTATGAATGTTGTCAATATTTTTTTTTAAAAAACTGTTCAAATAAGAATATACATATGAATACAGTGAAATTTTCATAATTTCTCAAATTTCAATTAATTACTCAGTTCAACACAAAAAAAAATTACGATGTTCCGACGATTGATTCTTGTAAAGGCGAACAAAAAAAAATAAACGTGTGTCGGCTTTTTGATAGTTTACATCGGAATTTCATTTTAGAGGCGGTTAAAGTTTCCCAGCTCTGGAACGTTCTTGCGGCATATCAGTATATAAAACTATCTTGAATTTGTCTGTTTGTTGGTATTTGTGTTAAGTTTTGGTCTTTAGTGTGTTCTGACATATATAATATAATATAATCTTATGGCCAAAATTTTTGTAGAGCATTTCGTCCCCGCCCTTCCTCTTTTTCGGGGTGTTTTTTACAATTTGTTAGAATAAAGCCAAAAAATTCCATTATGAGGGGGAGTTAGAGGGTTAATATGTTCCACAAAAATATTTGCCACACCATTATCTCCAAAGTTGCTCAACATACCCTACACCTCAGATGTAAAGAAAACATGGTTTTATATACCGATATGCTGCAAAAACAGGCCAGAGCTGGGAAACTTTAACCGCCTCTAAAATGAAATTCCGATGTAAACTATCAAAACACCGACAAAAGTATATTTTCTTTTGTTGGTCGCCTTAACAAGAATCAATCGTCGGAACCTCGTAATTTTGGAAAAAGTTTAAAATTGTTTTACAGTGTTCTTTGGGTATACAAGTTAATAATGTCGTTTTTTTGTTTGAAAATTTCATTTATTATAATAACAATATGAATTGATACATTATTCAAAGCCTTTACTTTTTCCCATCTTTCTGGTAGCACATGGATTCCGCGCCAAAACAACTGCTCCGGTTTTGAGGTAAAGAATGAATCAAGCCAATTTCTGATACCCTGTCCTGAAGTGAAGCGTATTCCAGTTAGGGCGTTCTCCATCAATCGAAACAAATGATAGCCAAAACGTTTAAGGTCTGGTCTATAAGGCGGCTGAGCCAAAACTTCCCATCCACTGTTTTCCAAATAGCTTTTTTACCGGTCTTGCAACATGTGGCCGAGCGTTGTCATGTAGAAGATTATGGCCTCGTGTCTGGTCGAATATTCTGGTCGTTATTCGTTGATTGCTCTCTTCAAACAATTCAATTCGGTACAGGTACCCTGTGATCATCTCACCCGATTTCAACAGCTCATAATACAAAACACCCTTCTGATCCCACCAAATACAGAGCATTACCTTGGCTGATTGGCCGGGTTTTACATATGACTTTTAGCGCTTTGGGTTATCGTAATGTATCCATTCTTTATCACCAGTAACAATACGATGCAAAAATTACTTCTTTTTGTAGCGTTCAAGCAGCATTTTCGGCATGCAAAATCGTCTTTTAACGTCTCTCGGTTTCAATTCATTTGGGACCCAATTTCGTTGCTTTTGAATGAATCCCAATGCTTTTAAAGGTAGTGAAATAACTTTTTGTGTGACTCCCAATTATAATGCAAGTTCTTCTTACGTTTGACAACAATCTTCGTCGAGTAATGCTTCCAATTCCTCATCTTCAAACTTTTTCGACACAGAAGACAAGGACAGGCCTCTCCTTGTCTTCTGTGTCGAAATCACCACTTTTGAAACCATCGTTCACAAGTTTTTTGAATTGGTGCATGTTGACCGTAAGCTTCTTCCTATTCTACCTAGCTATTTTATGAAAGAAGGTTATCACACTTCCGCGCAAAACAACTTAAAATACATATTTAATTAATTGAAAATACAGTCAAAAAGAGTACTACTGATTTTTCATTATATTTAACCCATTTTGTTGTTTATTTTCAATCATTGTTTAATAACCAACAAAAGTAGTAAAAATAATAGAAAGTCGTTTAAAATAACCATCATTTTTTTACTGACAAAAAGTTAGAAAAAACTACTTCTGTGGTTTGTTTTTCAAATTGGAATTTTTTTATTTGTATGTAATTACAAAACACAACACAATCAGATGTATATATTCTTCTTGGCTTTATGTGTATGTATCTATATTTGAATAATTTCTTGTAATTTTTATTGAAATAATTTTGTATGTATACAAACTATTTTGGTAAAAAAACAAAAAACAATTATATGAATTTAAATTTTTAGAAACAGAAAACATAAAATTTTACATTTAACTGAAAATATCAACTCCTACTGAATGTCTGATTCAAATAGTTAAAAAATATATTTCTATGAATTTCAATTGATTCTTCATTTAAAAACAAACTTTACGTATTACTTTTTAAATAAACTACAATCGGTAACGGAAAATATATTGTGAGTGTATTTATATTAAAACAATATTTATGAATATATAACCATGCCTACTTTGCCGCCATTTTATAGTTAAACAAATACTGTAATTTTGACATTGATACTTTTCTATGGCTGGACGGGTGGCATGGAAAGCCTCATATGCAAGAATATAAGTATACTTTTATTTTTTTTTTTTTATTTTTCTTTTTGTTTTGATAAAAAGATACAAATGCACACAAATACTTAAACACTTTACACATTTGTACATATAACCAAACAAATACTTGGTCATATGCAAATCTATTAGACCACTTCAATTTCTATACCGTGCATAAATAATTTTTCGTCATGATAAAACATCTCTTAGAAAAGTAAATTTAATATATATTTTAAATAGATTTTGAATTTCAGATTTTAAAGCCTAAATTTTTTGTCACAAACCGATTTTTTTCAATTATTCCTTCACTTAAAATAGTTTGTAAGTAAAAAAACTGAACATATCATTTAAGAGAAATGAGATTTCATTTAAAAACTTAATTTTCATCTAAATGAAATGCTTATTGTTATTCATTTTTAAATGTTGATTAAAAAACAAATGATATAATCAGTTAAAATAAATGTTAAAATTTTACCTACCAATTTCTTAAAAATAAATGATTTTATCATTTATTTGAAATTGTTCACCCTTTTGTATTTTTTTTTATGTACAAAATGTATGTATGCATAGCTATAAACACTTTTTGTGTGAATGTGTTTGTGTATGTATGTGTCTTTATGAAGTTCTTGTAATTTGAATTGAAAAAATTTCTTATATATACAACCAATTTAAATAAAAAAACAAATTGAAATTATTTGAATATATTTTTTTTGTCCATAATAACTGTTACGGACACAAATAAACCACAAACTTCTGTTTGTGTGCAAATTTGTATTAAATTTCAAAATAAAGGAAAAAAATAAATAAAACTTGAAAAAATCGGTAAATGATAGTAAATTATTTTGAACAAATGTATAAGTAAGTTAAAATAGATATTTTTTTGAAAAATAAATGTATGTTCCTTTATTTTTAAATGGAACGGAAAACTTTTTCATTAAACTACAAAGAGTAAACTACATAATATTTTGAGTGTAGATGTTTCTCATTATTTGTTTTTTTGCAATGCAAAAACAACTTTGAAAATGTTAAGATATTAATTTAAATTCAAATAAAAGCACTGGATGTTTATTTTGAATTGCAAAAACAAAACCCAGGCCGGTTTGAGTTAAAAGCTTAATATGAGTTTTGAGCACGTCTAATGTATTTTGTCTATGAGTCAGATAATTGTAAAACAATTTCAAATAGAAAATTTACATTTCTAAACAAAACAATTATAGACAATTTTGCCCTCTATTAACAAACAACAAATAACAATACAAACATCCGTTTATACACACAATTAAATATAACTTTTAAATTTATATTGTAGTTACAGACAAATAGATGGCATCGAAGAAAAAGTAGTTTCGTTTAAACATACAACTCAAACAATTATTTATAAATGTAGAATTTCTGTCCCTACTCAGGCGCCATTTAAACATACAATTTTCAATTTTTACTGAATATAACTATTGAACAACTATGGAAATATTAATAACGCTTTTGTAGTTCTTCTAAAATTTCGGGCTCTGAAGAGAACGGATCGAAATACGATAATAAATTTGTTATAAACATAAAATAAAATGGGCAAAAAATTAAATCATACACTTGTAAAATTTCTCTAATACTAGACTGCTGGACTTATCAGTAGTAATTTCTTTTTTTGTCAATTATTCAAAGTAAAAAATAACTACGAAATTATATTTTGCCATATCCAATATATATCAGTCATTTAGGGGTCAAACTGTAAAAAAAAAATGTGGCAATTAAAGAAACCACAATTTGTTCAACAAGCAAATAAATAAATTAAGAAAAAAAAGAATTCTAACAGTAATTTATATAACCAGCATCTTAACACTACAAAACATGCATACACATGCATACTTCGTTTAGCCTGTAGTTGTAAAATGTCTACTTAAAAAACAATCAATTTTATGTGAACTATACCCACATAAATATTTTTGAACATGGAAACATACATAATATATAAACTTACAAATGTAAAATACATATATAAGCTTGTCTGCAAACTTTAATTGGTTTAGCTTTTGTTTTATTTTATACACATATTTTTGTTGCTGTTGTTGTTCCCATTGTTAAGATTTATGCCAACAAACAACAAATAATGAAAGAAATACAATAAAATTTATTGATACAAAACTATAAAAAAAAGTTTGAGGTCAACCCTCCTTCCACACAATAATTGTCTATAAAGAAAATTTTCCTATAAAATATAAAAAAAAAAAACAAAAATCTAAAATAATGTAAATCAATTGAGCAAAAGCAATAATAGAAATAATAATAATAATAATATTTTGACATAAAATGACAGTTGTAGACAAATTACTAACATGTTTATTAGGATTTCTTTTATTTTTCAATAAATGAAAAACGAAATAAAATATCGTATTACTCATACGTACGATACGGTCTGTAGTATGAGTAATTGAAATCCTATTTTAACATCATGTTATTCGAACATTATTTTCAGTATCCTACCATATACATATGTCTGTAACTATCTACATGTGGAACATAATGGTACAATGCATAAATATACATACTTTTTCCATTTCATAGGATTTTTTTTATGATTTTTCATTGTGTAGTACATTTTTAAGAGGATTCAAATGTCAAATGTGTGTTGTTACGAGTGATAATAAAATAAAAGAATAAAATGATGTCTATTCATTTATCATACAACATAAATATGATGGAGTATAAGAATTCGTTAAGTGTGTGAAGTGTTAAATACTTATGTGGAAAAATAAGGAAAACTATCAAAATGTATGGGTAAAAAAATTTAAAAAAATGTGCTTGCATTTTTCAATAATAGATAATTTTTTAACAATTTGTCTAATTTTTTTCGCCCTTTTTATATTAAAATAATTTATATGAAATTTGGTGACAATCGGATAAAAAAAATCGCCATGGAAATGAGTTGAAAATTTGATAATTGTTAACAGTGTTAACAAAATATTATTTCGTTTTTGTTTTTTACCAAAAATTTTTTGTTAAATTAATTATTCACAGAAAATAATTTTAAAATCAACTGGATGTTAGCATAAATCAACTAAATGTTAGATTTATGAGTTAAATAGAGATATTTACAATTAACACTTTCAAGGGCACGAAGAATGTTGATGAAGGTCCTAGCATTTCATTCGGATAGTCCTAAATAACTTTTTCTGTGTATTCTCCATGATAACTAAATAAAAAAAATAAGAAAAAATTTTTTTTTCATTTGAAAAACTTTTTTCTAATATCGAACCAGAATAAAAATACATTTTCATACATATAAGAACAAATTTCCGTTAAAAAAAAATTTGTTAAAAAAATTGTTCCTGAAAAAATTCCTTGGTGCCAAAATTCGCATGGAATGTTTTTTAAAACAATAATAATTTGCGTGTAAAATAATTTTTTTCCACGTAAAACAAAATCTTTTAGGTAAATTTTTTATTAATTTAAAAATAGTTCCATCAAATATCCTTTCGAAAACATAGGAATTTTCTTTTTGTTTTGAACTCTGACCCAAAGGAAAAGTCTTTATGGCTCAATATAGCAAGAAGTTCCCAGCAAAAACATGGTATCAACTCGCTTAATTATTTTTGTTCGCGATGTCCAAAAAGTATTGGGTACTCATTATTTTTTGGCTGTTTATTGTAAGCGAGAAGATAATGACCACTCATTACTTTTGCGAAAAGAAGTAATTAAGCGGGTAATTAACCTGGTAAGCATTTCATGCCATGTTTTTGCTGGGTTATTTAAAATATTTTATTATTTTTAAGGATATGAATTTTTAGATTAAATTGCCTTTATTTGACTATAATCATGTCCGGAAGCATTTCGAAAATTGAGTTTCTTTTTAAATTTGTCCTTACAACGTTCATATTGTTGGACACTTCATTGGGGCTCGTCAATTTTTTAATTCCATTAAATACATTTAGAAATATTTACAGTCGAAGCCTGGCATAACGAGTGATATATTGTATAAATTTTACTTCATCTTTAGCATTTTTAAAATTTTTGACATTTCTAGAAATTTAAAAAATTATTGCAGAAACAAAAACTTTTCAAATTATTTTCATATTTAGAGTTTTTTATTTTTTTTACCATTTTTCTAAGATTTTTTTTACCAATTAATTGTTTGTTATATCGAGTATAGGTTTTCAGAAATACTCATTATATAAGTTAAATAAAAAACATCGCGTTTTCGTTATAGCGAGTGTTCGTTATACCGGGCTTCGACTGTATATAAAAAATAAGCAAACATTTGTATTTGTAATTTTTATATTTTAATATATTTTATTAATTAGATTGATATAATTTATATTCGTAACTAGCTAAATGGTATATTATTGCACATAATGCTAAAAGCAACCACATATGGCCCCCGCAATTTTCTATTGTTAAGATTCAGAGGATTCTAAAGTTCAATTTTTTGTATAAATCTGCATTTAGTTTAATTAGCTGACTAAATAATATTATTGATTAGAAAATATTCAGAAAGGTCCAACCTTTGGCCCGTACATTTTTGTTCTCAAGATTCAGGGGCCAATGTTTAAATTTATTGTTAATCAATCTGCAGTTAGTTCAAAGAGCTAATTAAGTTATATAGTAGATTGAAAAATATCAGAAAGCCCAACATTTGGTCCTCAATTCTAAGGGCCAAAGGTTGATTTTTGTATAATTAGCGATTGACTTAATTGAGTAATATATTTGATTTTAAAAATCAGAAAAGTCCAACTTTTGGCTCTCGTAATTTTTTGGTTAAAATTTAGGGGGACCAAAGGTTGATTTAGTTTAAATGGCTATTTATATGGCATTATTAAATTAGAAATACCAGAGAACTTCACAATTTGACCCCCTGAATCTAAACAATAAAATAGTGTAAGGCCGAAGGACCATTTATTTGGTACCAAATGTAAAATTTTTTAAGGGCAAATAAACAAAAACTCGATTTTTACACTTTAACATTTCCAGACATGATGAATGGTATTTTTATCGACTATTTTAATCCCTAAAAAAATATAAGATTTTAAACAGATTTTCCTTATTTATTTCCTGGATCAGAGACTTAAAAAGAAAGGCCTCTTTTTCGTAAACGTATTTTAATGGAACATTTAAGACGTGTTTAAAAGTCCAAAATATTTTAAGAGTTTTTTTTATTTATTTTTTTATATTAATCATATAATTAAAAATTATATTCAAATACCCGAACCGAGCACAAGCAACAGAGACTATCGGCTGGCTCGTTGTAGCGTAAACAGGCCAAAGTCTCTGGTGGGAATCGAACCCACGACCCTCGCACTGATAAACTAGCATGCTACCAACTAGCCTACCCAGGCGCTCTAAAAGAGTTTTAGTAGAAGACTTTGCAACGATTTTTATTGAGTGTTATATGACAAAATTTTCTAAAAAATTATAAGTATGTTTTACAATTTAAGAGTGTAAACGTGTGTTCATTACAGAAAAAAATCCATTCCAATCCCTCCATTTGCCCTACCAATTTTGCTAATTGTTAATACCGAATAAGTATTTCCAGAGGAAAATAATAGAACAGAGTGTAGCAGAAGTTTTTCTACAACTGTTTCTTCGGAACCGAAATTTGTAATTTATAGTAGCTTCAAATTTATATTGTATTTCCTTGTCATCGATTTGAATTTAAAATAAAAATTTAATTTCAACTAAATCAACAAATAAAAAGTGCCATTTACAAATTATTGATTTCTTTACCACAGAGCACAAACAAAATTACACATTTCCATTGAATTTATATATAAATCAAGGATTTATTAAAGCAAGCAATAAAGAAGATAGATGACTCTTTCTTTATGCGCGTGGTACGTAGTTGTAAATATGTACTTTAAGATGAAGTAATTCTGCGCGTATTTAAGTTATATTATAAAAGCAATAAATTTTTGTTGTTGTTTGTTTATTAGCATGGAAAAAGTTTTTCATTTATTATTTCTTTATTTAAAAATATATATACATATAGATATTATTAAGAATGGAAAAAAATCTACATGCCAATGTCATGTAAACATAAATTTAATTTTTATTTACATTTCTATTAACAGAGTTTTTATTTGCAAATTTATTTTTTTATGTATACATATTATGAAGTTGTAGATTTTTGGTTTTACAATTGCCGAAAGGTATAAATCTATCTGTATGTATGTATTAGTGTGGGAGGGAGAAACAGATAGTATGTGTGTGTGCGATTGTATGTTTATACTAAACGTTATTGACTTTTTTAGTGTCATCACTTTCAATTTAACCACATACTTAGCTGCAAGAGTATAACAAATTCATTCATTTCTTTATTCATTCATCCATTTTATTTTTGTTTCTGCATCAACCTATTCAAGGACTAAAATGCAATCATACATACATACACAAATACACATTTTTAAAAACAAACATAAAGAAAACTCACGTTTTATATAGAGTCACAACAATTATTTGATTGTTTGTGTACGTTAAATTATATACATATACAAAACATACACACTTGCATACACATTTCAGTTTACAACATGTAGTACTAAACATCTACATAAAAAAAAGAAACCAACAACATACTACATCAGCCTTATCCAACGCTGCCAACTTTGAAGACTTGTCTGCATTTTAACGTTTTTTGAAAAAATTTTAAGTTTTTTTTATCAAATTATTTAAAATGTAGATAACAAAGTTTTAAAGAATTTTGAAATGAAAATCCAGAGTTATGCCCGTAATTTCAGGCAATAAATACCTACCAGTGTTTAGATATCTACCATGTAGACGAACAACAATCAATAGATATTTAAGCACTGGTAGGGGTATCTATTGTTTAAAATTACGGGCATTAGAGGGAAAAGCTAAATTAGAGATATTCAGTGATTTTAACTCATACTAAGGCCCGTTAATAAAATGTCCTGTTAAAATTTAACCAACAATTAAATTCAAGACTTAGCCCTTTACAATTTATTTTCCTTAAGGAGTTATATACAGTCAGGAGACCCATAAAAAACGATATCTCAAGAATTTTTCTCAAGAAGACCTTTAAATTAATTAAAGTAAAAATTTGTACATACGAGAGCGGCTCAATAAGTCCGTGACTTTTTGAATGAAACACAGATTTTTCGATAAAAAATCTTTTTTTTTTTCAACATAGTCTCCTTTAAGCTCTATACAATTTGTATATTGCTTTCAAAAAATAAGATTTCTCAAGGTCGTTAAGGTTTTCCGCCGAGACATTTCTCTAAGTTTGGACGGATGAGCGAGCAATTCGTATCCTAATTAATAAATTAGGATGGAAGCGGGCTCGTATATTATGGTAATATTTAACTTTATTTCAAAGTATATTCAAAGTATTGGTCATCGTTAGCTTTGGACTTTCTCCATCTTTCTGGCAACATATGAATTTCGCGCCCAAAGAACCACTTATTTGTTGAGGCCAAGAACGAATCAGGCGTATTCCAGTGAGAGCGTTCTGGCAGTCGGGCGAGTCAAAGTCTGGACTATAAGGCGGGTGAGGCAAAACTTTCAAACCACACTTTTCTTAATAGTTTTTAACCGGTCTTGCAACATGCGGCCGAGCGTTGTCATGATGGAATCACGCAGAGAAAAAACATGGTTTTGACATGATCACTGCTAATATATTGTGCTTGCTGCAATTTGGTATGGTTGCCATCAACATGGTCGCTACCATCATTATTATAGTAAATATTTTACTATTTTATGATTGAAACCTTCTATTTTATAACATGATTGGGTGTAACCATATTGTAGTAACAAAAACTCTGACTAAGAAACAAATAAGATAATTTGCAACCACAAAATTCTGGTAACAATCAATAAATAATTATACATCAAATAAAACATGACTTTGAAATTTACAGTCATAATATTGTCTTGTTTTCATAAAAACCAAAACTTTATCAATTCAGTCAGTTTGTTTTTACTACAAAATATCTTAAAAAAACAATCATATATTGTTAAATGCTGGGATTTTATATTTATAATATATGTATGAGAATCATAATATGCTTATTATTGTGCCATAACATGATATTAGATAGTCATACTATGTATATTAATAATCGTAATATAATAAGAAGGATGATATAATATAGTTATAGGGACAATAATATGATAACATTTTGAGTATACTATGATTACAGGCGATCATATTCAAGATCATAATATGTTTATTAAAATCATAATATGGTAATTTTTGAATAATAATAATAGGGAACATATTATGGTAAAATTATGGTTATTTTATTATCATAATATGATAACCATATTATAGTACGACTATGGTTGGTACAATGATAAACCCAAAAATGTATGATGCTCTTCGAATATGATTGTCCCAACCATGTTTTTTCTCTGCGTGATATTACGGCTTCATGTCATGTCGCATATTACAGGCGTGTCATCGTCTGGACCAACTTCAGCAGCTTATAATAAATAAGAAACTTCTGGTAGCACCAAATACGGAGCATTACCTTGACGCAATGGATATTCGGATTTGATGTTAATTTGGCTGGTTGGCCTGGCTTCACATACGACTTAGTAGTAATGATTTAATGCAAAAATTACTACTTTTGGTGTTCCTTGATTTTGGATGATTTCTGCTGTTTACAAACGTTTGCAAATTGCTGCTTGAGTTACTCCAAATAATTTTGAAAATTCTTCTTGAGTTTGACAACAATTTTCATCGAGGAATGCCATCTTCGAACTTTTATGGCTGACCATTTCTCGAACGTTGAAATTGCTGGAACATATTGAGGATAAGCTTCGGTGACTAATCGATGTGTCTTAGCTGCATTTTTTTTTTCAAAAACATCCAGCAAATGATGCTTTTTTAACACAAATTCGAGAATTAATGACAGATATTTACCTTTGAAAACGCCATATAAGTTATAAAAACACAAACCATATGTAAGATACACGCCATCTGTTGTTAAACCCGCATGTAAAAGTTATCAATTCAATATAATTTTTTTATAAGTACAAATCAAAAAGATACCGAAAAAAGCAAAGGGGAAAAAAAGGATATTTTTAATATTTAATTTTTATTTGAAATATAGCGCGATTTTGGATTAACCAAATTACCCCCTGTTTTTATACGGCAAAGTAAATAATTCATTTTGAGAAAATGTATGTATTGTGTTTGTATTACAACAATAACAAATTACACAAAATTTCTCTCGCGGAATTATTCCCTTCGCTTTATAAAAGGAGGGAGTTATGATTTTGTTTATTTTTTCCACGATAATTTATGATTTTGCAACAAAATGGTGTTGGCAGCACTGGCCTCATCACTCTCTTTGTTATTTTTTTTGTTTTTTTTTTTTTTGTTCTTTTTTTGTTCTTTTGCACGAATAAAAATCAAACAAAAAAAATATAATAAAAATCAACAGTAAAAGCTAAAGCAACAACAAAACTATAAAGCAATGAAAGATAATGTCATTTTGTGGTTTTCAACTGCAGGTTGACGACATCTCTTGTTCTACACAACAACCACCAACAACAGCCAAAGCAACAATAGAACAAAATGACGACGTCTTTTGAAGATTATACGACTATAAGACTCTGTAAGACACACAAAAAAAAAAAAGTAAAACGACACCGCTTTTAGGATATTGTATTTGTAGTTCTATAATTATGGGTGATAACATGACAAAAGGCTGTTGATAGAAAACTTCAAAAGGACATTTATAAAATTTAAGCTGCACTAAAAGAAGTTATACATAAGTACATAAAAACCAAGGATGACATTCAAAACGAATATCGTTTTCGGTAAAGGTTTTTGCAAAAAAAAATTAGTTATTGTATTTTAATCCGCTACGATTTTTAATTTAAATTAGTGTTTTAGCGGTTAGGATAGTAACCCAAAATGATATCGGTTATGGTTTTCGCACCGGTATAAATGACATTGTTCTTTAATCATAGTAAGTTGTTTGGATATCACGTGAAAAGAACTGCTCCACTCCATATAAAAAAATGATTTTTCCCGATGATGAATTTCACGTGAAAATCGTGTACAAAGTTTCATTTTGAGTTTGATGTGATTGTGTCTTTCTTATAAAATAAACGAATTATTTACTTTCTTATTTTATTTAATGATATGAAGCATTTAATCGAACGTTTGGAGTTTTTACCACGGGAAAAACAATTTACCATGCTTTAATTTGCTTACAGTTACGGTTAAGGTTTTTAAAAAATTACTATTGCAATATTTTAATCAGATACGCTTTTTAATTTGAATCGTTATTTTAGCGCTTACCAGTGTTTAGAGGTTAAAACATCCATCCTGGGACTGCAGCTAAAAAAAAATATAAGTTAAAGTTTCATATTCTATTTTAATAAACGTTTTAGCGGCTTTAAGGATGACAACCGGAATAATTAATGGTTACGTTATTTCAATCTGTTACGGTTTTCAATTTGAATCCGTATTTTGGAGGTGACAGTTTTTTAGCATTACAATATAGATCTTTGAAAAAAAATTTTTTTTTCTATATGAATAACAAATTAAAATATTTTTACACAGTAAAAGTTATTAGACACTAACCGAATGGAAAGCATTTTCTGGTCAGCTTTCTTTGCGTTAAATTTAAACATCTCTAATTTAACTAGCAACTTAAAAGGCAACAGCTAATGAAAGCTAACGCCACGTTTCTTTATTTAGTTAAGATAAAACTTACGTACGAGTTGTCTGTGTTTAATAATCCCCATTAATTGCATATGCTAAATCAACTGATACTGACAGACGTGTGTTTGTTTTTTGATTCCCTTTGCTGTAAATGCAAGTGTAAATGTCAAACTAAGTTGTTTACATATATTTTTCTTCTCTCTCTTTATGATCAACTCCAACAACTTTTTATTTATAATATTGACTGTTCTTCTTAGAGCATATTAAACAATTCGGCACCGTACCGCATGTGTGATCTCATTGTGAAGTTTCTTTGTTGATCTATATAAATATTATGTGAGATGTTCTTTTGTCTATTGAGAATCATGAAACTTTGTTTTATTCAAATGAATAGTAAATAGAAAAACTAATTGGACACTAACAAATAATAATTTTTTTATTAATTTTGAACCAATATTTTATTTATTTATTTATTTATTTATTTATTTATTTATTTTTTTATTTATTTATTTATTTATTTATTTATTTATTTATTTATTTATTTATTTATTTATTTATTTATTTATTTATTTATTTATTTATTTATTTATTTATTTATTTATTTATTTATTTATTTATTTATTTATTTATTTATTAATTTATTTATTTATTTATTTATTTATTTATTTATTTATTTATTTATTTATTTATTTATTTTATTAAACATATAATTACAAATTGTATCTTAATACCCTAACCGAGCACTAGCAACGAAGGCTTTCGGCTCGTTGTAGCGAAAACAGACCAGAGCCTCTGGTGGGAATCGAACCCACGACACCCGCACTGATAAGCTAGCACGCTACCAACTAGCCTACCGGAGCGCTCTTTTGAACCAATAAAAAGAACATCTCAGATAACATTTACACAGAACAATAATGAAACTTACCTGTGAAAACAGAAACATATTTTAAAAGTGGACCTTATCAATTTATTAGCTCTTACACTTGAAATAATATGTCTGTAATTTTATTGAAACATTTCTAATTTTTGCTTTGAATCAAATTTGTTTAAACTTACAACATTTTGTACTAAAAATTACTAAAATTATTAATTTTTAAAAGAATATTTTCTTAATTTGAACACAAATATTTGTAATTTGAACGAATTTGATTCTAAACCGAAAATAAGAAATATATTTTTTTAAATTGCATGTATATTAATTTGAGTGAACGTAAAACAAGTTAGGGAATTCTTTCTTTAAACAAAACTAGGATGTTCATAAACAGTTGGATGCAAAATTTTGCTATGTATTTTTCTTTTTATATTTATATTTTAAAGAAAATATTTATTAAAAAATTTATAATAAAATCTTGTTATACCTCCACTTCAGATGACTGTCCCATATGTTGTCTTTATTATTCGTGTGTGAGTGTGTATGTGTGTGTATGTGCAGTTATTTACATTTAAATGTATATAAATGTAAGAATGTATTTTGTATTAAAGTTATTGTTATTGGAAATAAAATCCTCAACCTTTATATTGATTGTTATAAGTTGGGCGTAGTAACTGGCATTTTTTTTATTACTTTAAATAATGAATAAGTCGTTTAGTGCCAACATATGACCATTGATAAACTCTATATAATGTAGGTATGAAGAACAAAAATTTAGACAGACTTAAATATGTCTCAATATATATTTTATGTGCTGTAAATGTTTTTAGTTTACTTAAATACAAATAACATGTAATAAGAAAGTACATGAACAATTCTTTTATTGTTTGAGTACTAAAAGCATTTACGAGACTAATCTAATAGTGCTTTAAAAAAAACTAAAAACACTGAAATGAATTATATTTAGAACTAGTTTAAAGTGGGATTGGACATTTTATCGAATAAAAGAGTGATAGATACTATTGAGTGTGACCAGGGACTCATACCAAGGACCCTATAAACCAGGATGAACAAACTACTAAATTTTTAGCCACCCATGATGCCATGATGCCAAATGGTGCGACTACAAAAAAATTCTTAGCCGAGACGACGAAATTCTTGGCATCATGGGTGGTTAAAAATTTGGTAGTTTGTTGATCCTGGTTTATAGGGTCCTTGCTCATACCAACGTAGTCATGGACTGAAAACTTAGCCTTAATACGGTTAATATCGTACTTACACTGGCCGAAGAGGATAGAATTTGGAATTAATATATGAGTTCAGAACATAAGCGTCGCCCGGCTATCGACAAAGCTCCAAGCGCACACAAGAGTCTGCAAGCTTGCCTTATGGTCAGAATCTCCGCCTGAAGAACACTTGATTGATCTGGTGACCTAAAGCAGCCTTTAACCATAAGTGTATAGCCTGATATCAAATCCAGCTGTTGAATCCCTTCTGTGCCATTCCTCTCTACACCCAGAGAAAAGATTGGTTGCAATTCGATCAAAATCGTTTACATTTATTTGTGAGGTTTTAATTTTATTTGGAATAACCTAAAATCCAAAAATGTTGTATTGGGATTTAAAAAAAGGGAAAAGAAACCAAAAATTAATCCTATTATTTAATTATTAGTATTAACAATCATCTTTAAAAATAAAATTCGTTTAGTACCTGTGTGCTGTGGAAGCAACCATTTATTTAGTGAATATATTAGTAATTTGGTACAATCTATTAAATTTAATAAAAAATTGTCGATATTCAAAAGTTATAACTACAAGTACGGTTATTCCGATCAAATATATCATTTAATTATGGTTTCAGTAGAAGCAACCGAATCGTGGATTGTATTGATAGTAGACGTCACTAATGATTGGTATTAATAAACTAATTTTATACTAACATTTCTTTTCTTAACAAATTGTTTAAATTAAAAATTAGCTTTAAAAATTCACAAGTGTTTGTGGTGACTTAGGTAGAGAGGTAGCTCAATACTCAGAATTTCCGAGTTCAAATCCCGGAAAAGACAAACATTTAAAAAATATTTTTTTTTAATTAGAATAAAACATTCAAATGTTTAAATGGCAAATATATCAAAGAAAATTTAAATTAGTTGTGGTGCAGTTCCCAGGTTCGATACCGGAAAAAATTAAAAATATTTTTTTTAAATAAAATCTTGTGAAACGTAATAATATTTCTGTGAAATATAAATATTAAATTGTACAAATGAATATTGGCTTTCACAAATAAAAATATAATTTAATATGAAGACAGTTGTCATAACCGCCAGAATTCGATTGGTAACAAATTCGGTGGACACAACTGATACTGTTTTCTGGGTGCAGAAAAAGTCTATTGAAGTGAATCCTGGTAGTAAAGTAGTCGGCGTCACACAGCAAAATTTGTTATTACCAGGTAATATGACACTTAGAAAAAAAGTTAGTAGAAAAATTTGTAAACGCTTTTCAATTCGATTTTATTATTTACCAATTTTTGTTGCTAACTTCAGAAATAATTTTACAAATTTTTAAAAACCGATTTGCTAAAATTAGCAAAAAAAAAAAAATTATCAATTTTAAAAAAATGGATATTGAAAGAAATTTTATTTCTAATAATTAAAAATTATACATATAAAATTAAATTGCCTTAAAATGCTTTGAAAGTTGAAAAATGGATCGAGAGTGAAGATACTTTTTACAAACGACTCATGTCCAAAAATAGGATATCCACATAACTAAAAACTTTTTTAGTTCTAAAAATCAGCCCTTTAAACAATTACAATTTTACCTTCGAATCCAAAAAAATTACTAAAAATATTTTTCAAAACAAAAATTAGCAAATTAAAACAAAATGAAAAATTCGTTTGTTTTTAATATTTGTTAAGCCTTTGAATTTTTATTAATTTTGTCTAAAATATTTAAAAAAAAAAATAAATAAAATAAAAAATGTGGCTCAATAAAAAAATATAAATTTGTATATTCGAATTCGTTCTATATTTTACAATTTTATATATTAATTTGATTGTAATAATAAAAAAATATTTAGTAAATTTTTGTGCTGATTTAAGCAAACCAATTTTAAATTTCACTATACAAAGGGTTTACTAAAATTTACTCACTTTTCTACTAATTTCATTGTAATACACGTAAGCAGTCATGTGTTGCTAATATTAGCAAAAAATACCGCTGGGAGTATTCTAAGCTACAGAAGCAGCTGGTTGAGAAATCTAGCATGTCCATAGATTCTGACCTCCTAAGAACACGCAGCAGTAAGTTCTGCTGTACTGCTAGCAGAAGCCGCCATCACATATAAATCAATGGGTATAATAAGAAGCATAACAATGAGAGATTTGGAGGGACAAGTCCAGTAACTGCAATAAAAGCCGGGTGCTGAATCCTGTACAGTTGCTTCCTAACTATCTGCTTGGAAGTTGCCGTTAACCATAGAATAGAGCCGTTAATGAATATTGATTTTGATTATATTTAAATGAAAAGTAAATTTATGTAGATTAATAATTTTTAAAGAGAATTAATGACTTTATGGGTGCAAGTTTGAAAACATTGTTAAAAATTAACAATATGTGAGAAACTAAAATCATTTGTTGATACAAATTTTTCTTGCCAGTATTCGAATCAGTAAAAATTCATCAAAAACATAAAATTTGTTGTTTTGCGCAGAGCCTCTTGGATTATGTGGTTTTTTAATGAGTCTGTATTTTTAGCATTAATTGACAAGCTTTATTTTTGTCTTTTTAATCCTTTGTTTTTAATGATTTCCTAACCAAATAATTGACAACCTTTAATGTGGTTTTTACCTTTCCCTCAAAAGTTTGTACATCTACTTTGTGGTCACACTCTGTACATTATTGTAATTCAATATGACTTGTTGTTTTTTTTTTTTTGTTTCTGTTTTTGGTAATTTTTTATGTTAAGCTAATATTTTTTTTTTTTTGGAATGTATTTATTTAAGCTGGATTTTTTGCAGTTGTAAAAAAATTTTTTTTTTCGCAGTATTTAGTAATTTGTGGTGTCAAATTGTATGTGTAAGTAGTAAGCACATACAGACATACTTGAACTACAAATAACAACAACCAGATAAACATTTTAGTATTTACACCAAACACAAATACATAGAAACAGATAGACAGACAGTCATATACATTTATATTTACACAAGGCAACGTGATGTCATGTTGATATAAGAAGAGATTCCAAGTTAAGTATTCAATTGATTTGACTTTTGTAACATTGACGCATCTTTTATTTCTTTGTACTTTACTTTGACTTTTTCTTGGTAGAACCTATGGTGGTAGATATTTGTATGTAAGACATAACATGACTATGGACAAAACAACTTAAAGCATTCCTAAATGTCATTTAGAATAGAAGAAAATAAAAAAATATATATATATAAAGATAGAAAGATATTAAAGGAATCCGCCCAGTCAGAAAAAATACAAGCGGGAAAGTGATGGTAAGGCACTTTAACAAGTGATAAAAGTGCTGGCAAAAAGTACTTTCTCAATACCAAAATGATAAAAAAAAAAGAGACGGCTGTTCAAAAGGCTTCGGTAAAGCACTGGGAGAACTAAATTTGCAAAACAGTGATAAAACCAAAAATTAGTTGGTCTACAAAAGATGTTTAAAAATTAAATTTAAGTAAGTTTATTTAAAAATTTTTTTTTTGTCATTTGGTCATTCTCAGATGAGAGTTCTACCCACTTAGTCCACAAAGCATATAATGATTGAAAGCTTAAAATCTTAAAGAATGTTAAATGGTGGCTAACCTTTGTTTGCCCTAATATGATGGCACTGATATAAAACTTGTTGGAAATAACTTGCCAACGTTGGGAAAACATAAAAAGTTTTAAGACCAACTTTAAAAAAAAAAGCTTTAAAACAAACAAAAAAATATTAATAACTAATTTATTCTATGAGTTTAAGGTTTGTTTTTTACAAAAATATTATTTATTTTTCAATATTTCGCTACTCCATTATGTAGCATCTGCAACAGTAGCGAAATATTAAAAAAAAATAAATAATATTTTTGTAGAAAACCAACCTTAATCTCAAAGAATAAATTAGTTATTAATAAAAGAAAAAGCTTAAATAAAATATAAAAATTAAAAATATATTAAAATTTAAAAAAAAACTATAATCAGACTTGAACTCAAAACCTTCTGACTATACTTTTTTTTATAAACTAATTAAATTTTTTTAAAACAAGTACTTGCAAAACGATTGTTGCAATTGCTGGTAAAGCATCCCAAAAAGCAGTGTTCTCCCAGAATTAACATTTATTACCACGGCTTCCCAGTAAATTGCCAGTTGTTAATTTTTTTTCTGGCATATTCTCACTGGGCAGTATTATTATGCTTTAACTGTCAATATGTTTGTATTGTCCTTTGCTTATGCTTTAATGTGATTGTATTTGTATGTCTCTATTAGACAGCTGTGCTGGAAAAAAAATGTATGTAGATGAAACAAGATAGAACCCACCAATATTTAGAGATTATGCTATAAATGTTTTACTAACAACCTTAAAACACAAGGACGATGGTGACTACGAGAGTTGGTAATTTAGGCTGAGTGTCCAACAAATATAATAATATTGTATTAAGGCATCAGTTGTTGCTTTTTTTTTTGTGTACATTTTTGTTGTTTGTGTTGTTGTTATTATTGTTTTTGTTATGATGATGGGATGGCATTGTCTTTTTTTATCATTCTTTTATTTACTTTTTGCTTATATTACTTTGTTAGTAAACGTTTGGGAGGGGGGGGGGGTGTAGAGGCATAAGGGAAAATTTGATTTTGAAATAACAAAACAACTACAAGTATAAAAAAAACAATCCCTTTAATATCTTGATTTTTGTATTTGACATTTGTGTACAACAAGTTTAACCCAAAATAAAAACAAAAATTAATAAACACAGTCCAATATACACATACACACACTTACACATTTACTAATCAGCAGAGATGGGGAAATCATCATTAATTATACAATAACAAAATTATTAAATTATTTAAAATTTTTTTAAATTTTAACCATAAGAAAAATGATCAATTTCTTAGTTACTGCTGCTCAAGGCTTCACTGGAGAACAACTGAAGAAAATACTAGAGGGTGCACAATAGATCTACTTAATCGCGGTGCTGGAGATACAAACTACTCAACCCAACTACATCGTAAATCGCAGTTAAGAATAAGTAAATCTACAAAATTTATAAAGAATTGTATTGAAATTTTAAGATCAATATTTTTGTAAGTAAAACCGGCATTTTACGAAGATATCGAGATATATTTTAAGAAAATCCATGGATAAATTTAAAAATTATGGCTAAATCTCAAACCAGATAAAGACAATGTCGAACGCAGTGCAAATAAAATTGGAATCGAAAAGAAGAATTATAATTTTTGCAATAATTCCCCATTTCCCCATACATAGAAAAAGTTATTGATATCAGCCGAATGGAATTTAGTTTCTGGCCAGCTACAATTTTCATCAACATTCTTCGTGTCTTATAGTGTTTAATTGTAAAAGATTTGCACATTGGACTATTGCAGATAAGGTGGCGAGTTTGAATATCCAGTGACGGCAACATCAATTTAGATATAAAGGTTATGTTGAAGGCCGATGTTGATTTTGAATAAAACACAAATTATTTAGGAAATTATTGTCATTTCTTTTTATTATGATAATATGGTATGGTTCAATTATGTATGGAACAAAATATCGGCCAAATGGCCGCTGCGACCTCGGCGGCACACCTCCATTCGATGGTACAAATTTTTGATAACGCTGAGGCATAATTGAGGTTCTATGCCGTTAATGTGCCGAATTATCTCATCCTTTAGTTCTTTAATTGTTACTGGCTTATCGACGTACACTTTTTCTTTCAAATAACCCCAAAAAAAGAAGTCTAACGCTGTCAAATCACATGATCTTGGCGGCCAATTGGCATCGCCACCACGCGAGATAACACGGCCATTAAATTTCTCACGCAAAAGAGCCATTGTTTCGTTGGTTGTGTGGCAAGTGACACCATCCTGTTGGAACCACAGATCGTCCAGGTCAATATCCTCAATTTATGCCCACAAGAAGTCCATTTTCATCTCGTGATAGCGAACACCGACGACGAGTCGACGTTGATGGCTCTTCAGCTGCTGTCGCGAACAGCAGCAATATTTTCTGCGAGCTGTACGAGCATGAACTGGTGTTTTCAAATCTCCAACAGACTCGATTTGCTCAAATTTTTGCACGATTTTTCCGATTGTTCGCACATTTGGACGATTAAATTGACCGAAAAAAAACACGAAGTGCACGTTATGCATTTTGATTTGAACGCCCATTTGCATAATAACCCTGAATAACTTTAACGCGTTGCTCGATTGTGTATCTTTCCATGGTTCAAATTGAGTTAGTCTGAAATTGAGAAATGGGAAATTAAAGTCAGAAAAACACTTGACGTTTAGGTGTGGTTCACATTTAACATCGGCCCTTAAAATTTAACCACCCTTTATAGTAAGTATTAGTTTTTTATCCCTCATACATACCGCAACGTCCTCCTTCGGCGTTCCCATAGCACTTAACCCCACCGAAGTAAAACTAAGTATGAACTAAAGAGCTTCAACAATTTTGCCAACTCTTCATCAGATGGCGGGCAACAACTGTTCTTAGAATTATCATTTCTCCCAATTACAGTGTTGCCATAGTTAAATCCCTTCATCTTTTACCACCTCTTATCTCTTCTCTATCCCCTTTCCAAAGAAAGCAATACATAAATTAGTAGGAATAATTCCCTGAGTGTTGCTCCTATTTAAAATAAATAATAAACATTTATTGAGGTAAAAGATAAAATTTACTTGTGAACTGTTTGTATTTTCATAATCCTAAATTACATATTTCAAATCAGTTATCAGCTGATATTGTAAGACATGTTTTTTCCTTTTTTTATGCATTTAATTACATACGCTTCATGATCAAATAAAACAATTTTATTGTTGGTAATATTGATTGTTCTGATTGAAACATACGAAAGGACAACACTGCTCCTGCCAACAGGCATCTGACAGTTGACTTCTGTCAAAATTTGAACCCGCTGCGCCATTTAGTTTGTGTTTGACAGCCGTTGATAGCAGACTACAGCATGATTTGAAGATTGAGGAGATAGTGGAAAATGGCAGTTTGAATGGCAAAAATCCATGAATTAGGCTATGAATTGCTCCCTCATCCGACCCATTCTCCGGATTAAGCCCCGAGTGAATATTTCTTGTTTTCACACCTGAACAAATGGCTCGGCGGAAAGAGATTTGACTTCAACGATGAAATCATATCACAAACAACCCTATTTTTATGACCTCGACAAATCTTATTTTTTGGAAGGAATACAAAAATTGGAGTAACGTGTATAGAGTTCAAAGGAGACTATCCAAGCCCTATGTTTCATTCAAAAAGTCACGGATTATTAACCCGCCCTCGTAATTGATATTAGTAGTTTTTATTGTTGATTTGTATAAATGTGAGATGTTCGTTTTCTTACAGAACATTTACTCAGATCAACAATAAAAAACTGCTCTAGAAAATTAAATTATTTTCTTGTTAAATTTCGATTCTTAGGTTTTTATCTTAATGAGATTGTTTATTAACGAGGCAATTATTGACTTTATAGACAGGATAGCAATGTGGAGATTTTCCACTTTAAAAAAATTCAAAAAGTCCCGTCTCAGTAGATGTCTATATTGGAGTAGGAATATGCCAAATTAGAAAGTTCCTAGCTTCAGCGAATTGGTTCAGCTATCGAGGAGGCTCTTTTTCCTTGTCTATGTCATTTTAATAACCTCATAACTGAATAAGCCCATATTTCCGGGAAAATAAATCCAAAATTTTTTATTTTTAGCAGAAAGGGTTTGGGCAGAACGTTAAAAAAATTCAAAAACAGAGATGCAGCGGTTTTGGATGGCTGATTAAGAGCGCACTTTTCCTCCATTTTTTTTTTTTTTTGTCCCAAATTTTTTTCAGTGAGTTATTTCACCCTCCAGGAAACATATATTTAAAATATTAGATTTCTAGCGGAAGGGGTTTGGCCAGACTTTTGCTTATCTTTCCTTCCATAAAATCCCATCTTAGTGGATGCCTACGTCGGTGTAGGAATTTAAATACCAAATTTCAAGTTCCTAGCTCCACTGCTTTGGCTGGGTGATTATGGTGCACTTTTCCTCTTTTACCACAATGTTATTGGGTTCTCTGATTTTTTTCATAAAAAAAAAAAAATTACCACATTTGTAAATTTTAAACCTTCCATCTCTGACACCAATACAGACATAAATAAATAAAATACTTTTGTAATTGTTTAAATGTCTCTGTTTAAGATGAGGGCTCATCACTTCAGATATTAATCATAACATCTTTGTAAAATTTATCGAACTAAAGTGAGATAGTTAATTGTAGTGAAAATTTGTTAGAAATATTTTGAAAATCCTTAAACAAAGGAATTTCTGGGAAAATTTTATGTAAAATAATTAGTTATGTATTTGTTATCATCAAAACAAAACGATGAAAATAAAAATTGTGTACATTCTCTCATCCTCATTTCCATTCATCTTGGGCTATTATTCATGAGTTTTGAAAGTTTGTTTAAACAATTTTCTTTTACAAAAAAAATAGTTATACAGTTATCTTATTCCCTTTGGTATTAACAAACACACACAATATAAAACAAAGAAAAAAAAAACAAGTTTTTATTAAGCTTTATGACAGTTCAAAATTTTCAATTTGTTTGTCATAAAAATATGCACATTGCAAATCACTTTTAAGTTTAATCTATTCCAATGTAAAAAAGACAAATGTTTATAAAAGGGCTGTGCTACTCTCAACTGCAACTAAAACATTTTATCATACATTAGAAATTCTCAAGATGTTTGCAGTTGTGTATAACCATGAAGTTGTAAAATTTTGTTTCTTTTTCAAAAATAAAAACATTAGAAAAATCTTTGAAATGATTTTTATTACTACTTAAGATTATGAATATGAATAGATTTACTCAAACATAATCCACAAGGACATTATTAAAATTTTTGGAGTTTAAGTTGATGTTATTTAAAAAAAAAAACATTTTTTAAAAGTTAATATACATATTATTAAAAAAACAATCACGACTTGGTTGAATGTTTATTATGTTCAAAAAGAAGATCAAAATTTAATGGTATTTCTTTATGTGTAAGTTTATTAATAATGGATATATTAGTATTTTAAAAAGAATTGTGAAAACCATAACAATATAAAATTTTTTACAACATTTTGAAACTGATATAATCTAATTGAAAATAAAACAAATTTTCAGCTCTATTCTTACTTCCCAGATTTCTTTTCAAATTTTGTATTTAAGGCAAGGACTATGTAACAAAAGGATGTGCAGAGTTGAAAATCATCGAGCTAATCATAAAGCCACCGAGCCAACTTGGCTCATAGTATATGAACTCAGCTCGGTGGCTTGTTGGCTTTTTGATTGGATTGATGATTTTTTACTCTGCACATCCTATTGTTACATAGTCCTTGCTTAAGTTATGATATCATGGCCAAAATAATTTAATAATAAATTAGGTTAAGAATTGAGTTTATATTGTTAAAGAAATTCTATTTACTCGTAGAAACACAAATTCCCATATGTTAGCCCTGAAATGTAAAACAATTAAATGGCAACCCTTCACCATAACTAATATTTCCTATGTCAAACTGTAAAAGAACATTCTCAAAGTTGCCAGTATGCAGCTTCCAGACGGTGCTGCCATATTCTAGGTATTTTAACCCGCGTATATAAAAACGCCAGCAAGGTGGCAAAGTAGTTCAGTTTATAAGTAAAACGCAGGGTGTGAAGAACTAAAGTGTGACTAACGTTTAGTCTATCTAAATCGTGTAAATAACGTGTGCTATCAAAGTGTATTTCTGTAATTTTTAGTGACGATTATAAATAAATAGAGCTATAAATAATTTTAAATTTATAGAAAGAACTCGATTTATTTAAAAGGTAAATAAATCAACGATTTTATAAAGGGTAAAATCGTAACAATATTTTTTTCTTAATGAATTTTTATCTGTAATAAATGTGTTTAACCTTTTTGTAGTGGATTTCACAATTTTAAGCTTTAGATATATAGCCCAAGCAAGGGCTTTTGTACCGGACATTTAAGAGGAGATTTGCCCTTTTTTTGCCCCTCCCTGTGAAAAAATCTCTAAAAATCCCGCCTTACGCTCAGAAAAAAGTTAGTAGAAAAATTTGTAAACAGTTTTTAATCCCACTTTACTATTTTTGTACTGATTTTTAGTAAAAAAAACTTGTTATTTAGCAAATCTTTTTGCTATTTACATTTAACATATTACAGAATTTTCACAGAATATTTACAAATTTTTGTTGCTAATTTCAGAAATCATTTTACAAATCTTTGAAAACCGATTTGCTAAAATTAGCAAAAAAAATACTTTTTTAAAAAAAGTGGATATTTAAGTGGATATTGAAAATGATACATAGATTAAAAAAATGGATCGGAAATGAGTACACCAACTCATGACTAAAAAAAATAGGACATCCACTTAAAATTGCACTTAAAAGTTTTTTTTAGTTCTGAAAATCAACCCTAAAAACAATCAAAATTTGACCTTAAAAAGTAAAAAAAAATTGACTAAAATATTTTTCAAAACAGATATTACCAAATTAAAACAAAATGATAATTTCGCAACATTTTCAGTTGTGAAATATAGACTTTTTTTTGGTGAGTGTAGTAGATGTTTACGCTGTGGGAGAAACTTACATGCTAAATTATACGTACCTATCCTCATCGGTTAACATTACTTTCTGGTCCTTCCCGCGAAAAGGTCCCTAGTTCCAGCGGCTTGATCTCAGTAATATATGAGGTAATTTTTGTTCTTTGAACCCCATTTTTACCACGATCCTGGTTAAAATTTCGAAAATTACCTTATCAGTGTATTAGCTGCTACTCTACGAAATACACATTTATAATTTCAAGTTTCTAGTCAAAGTATTTTGATCAACCCGTCAAGTGGGATATTATCCCCTTTTCGTTCTTTAAAAATTTTCAAAAATCCCGAAATATAATTTTGATACAATTTTATACGAGATTTGCAAAAATCTAGAATATCAAATTATATATAATTAGATACAAATATATTTGATTTTATATAATTATGTCCATTTTCCAGGCGGAAATTTACGCCATATGTGTGTGTGTGGAGGAATGCCTACGGAGGCGTGTCTATATTCACTCTGACAGTCAGGCGGCACACAGGGCTCTTATGTCTCACGAGGTGTCTATGTCATGGAATGTATTACGGCTCTCAACCGAATCGGTAGGAGCAACTCCCTAACCCTGGGATGGATTCCGGACCATGAGGGCAACGAGAGGGCGGATTGTCTGGCCAACCGTGGTGCCCGTCGGCCTTTCATACGCCCTGAACCTTTTTGCGGGGTGCCCATATTAGGGAGAAGCTCAGGATGTGGAGAGGTCAAAATTTTAAGATTATTGGCAAACATCTCGTTGCCAACGACAGGCCAAGAGATTTATATCTATGCCCAGTGGTGGGTCTGAGCGACTATTAGCCCTTGGTCCAAGGGACCTTAGGACCCTGACTAGATACTTTACTGGGCATTACCATAGGCGCATAAAGGGTTTATTGGACACTGAGTCATGCAGGTTTTTCAAGTTGAAATCGGAAACGTCAGAACATGTCCTCTGCGATTGTTCTGGGCTTTGTGTCAGAAGGATCAGGTTTTTGGGTGGTTCTGGGCAGCACGAAAGACCTATTATAGTCGCGGTGCGCAGTGCCAATTGAAATAATTATATTTCATAATTTATAAAATCGATGAAGCTGTTACATAAAAATATTACTACTATGATCTAATTCGTAATTTCACTCGGGCCTGGCCCAAATTCATTATCGAAGTGTGTTAAAAAATTCAGATGTGGTTCTATATAATCATATATATTCATAGTCAGGTATAACTTATTCAAATAATGTATAACTTTATATAATTATTTTATGACAGGGGTAAAGATAGACATTTTTAAAACCAATTTTCAACACGTTTCTGGGAAATAAAACAGAAAAGTATCTTATAAGTATTAAATTAGACCACATCTCATAAAACACATATTTTAAATTTTAGATTTATAGACAAAGGGGTGTTCCCGGTAAGAGGGAGAATCCCCCCCTTAAACTACTTTTTTACCACGTTCCTGGCGAAAATAACAAAAAGTACCTTATCACAAATAGGGCCATGGTCCAGTTGCCACATATTTCATTTTTAAGGGTTCGCTTTGCTCCATTACCCATTGAACGAATTGCCGGCGCTTTCGATGGTCTGCTAGTTTGCGTTAAATTTAAAATTTAAAAAGTGCACTGTTACTGAGATACCCTATATTTTTTTCAAAAAAATCTTTAAAACTCAAATTCCCAAAAATATCAAAACATAGAAGGTACAAAAGAATTGTCAAAAATTAATTTCCTTTTTTGAAATGGAATGAAAGAAAATGACATCAAAAGTAGTAAACATAAACAAATGAATGAAAAGTAAACAAATTTCCAGTCAAAAGGGAATTTAAGAGAAAAAAAATTAGGTATAAATATGAGATTTTTCTTTCGATTTTTTAGGCTCCATGTAATATAAATTAATTAAAAAATATTGGTGTTGTCAATTTTTAAATTTATTTTTGTCCATGGGAAAAAAATTATAAAAATTAATATTTGTACATTATTTTTTAAAATAAAAATATGATTGGTATTAACTGTGTGTACTAAAGTTTAAAAAAATTAAATGTATTAAATTACAGATAGACCTACTTATGTATGAGTTAATGTACGAATATTATAATTTACAATACAATTTTCACTTTATGTGCATTCATTTCAAACCATAATAAAGCCATAGAAGTTTATACAAGTAAATTTAAAAACAACAAAGTGTGAAATATTTAAAAATACAATAACATTATACAAAAATAACAGAAAAAAAGAAAATTAAACAACAACACACTCTTTGGTCTACTAAAAGTTGCTTTAAAATATGAGCGATTTCAAAATATATTCACTAAAGCAATAATATTCATTAAAATGTCCATAGGAAAATACAATCTATCAGAATTTGGGTATACATTAAACATATAAAAATTAAGCTAAATTTTACGGATGTGGGAAGAATTTTTAAAATCGGAGAGTTATTAAACTACCGGTGGACATAGATTCAGTATCATCATTTGTTCTTTATATACATCATTTATGGAATATCCCATATGAAATGGCCCATATGCTGTTAATTAGTTTTTTCCCCTGTATTTCTTTTTACGTATTTCTGTTTTTTGTGTAGAGTCATAATGAAAAATATGGAAATGTATGGATTAGTTTTAGTATAGATTTCATAACCATAGCAATGTATGAAATACGTGTATCCAACTAAGCAGATTAATGTTTAATCAACCAGTGACCGAACGGTTTATTATCGATGTCGGTAAAAAAAAATCTAATAATTGAAAACTAATAAAAATCCATAGCGATTTAAATGCAAAAAAAAATATAATATTTAACAGACAGACGATATAGAAAACCACACATACACTCAAGGGATTTAAATGATAAATACATTTGCAAATCAATCCAATTAGGGAATTTTTTAATTTTTTGCAAATCTAATAAATTTTGGTGTAAAAACTACCCAAAAATGAAGGTGACATTTTCATGTATATGGAAAACACAGTACTTTCTGAATTCTATTACGTTTTTCGGAACATTTTTGTTGCACGAACTGCAGAAATGTCTATACCCAGCAAAAAAAATGGTAGTCATTCTGTGACTATAACTTCTTTCATTGCTTCCTACACTTCAGTTGACATTCTTTTATGATTTTTTGGTTTATTCTAAGGCACTTCCAAAAGAATTCATGTGTTCATATTTCATATCTTAAAATATCACTCTTCATAACTTCTATAACTAGTATATCGTATATTTTTTTGGAATCTAAAGCATTTATTCAAATTGAAAAAATAGTTCTGATGAAGTTTTTTAATTTTTTTATTAAATCATTTTTTATATTTTAGTTTAAAATTTCATGAGGGTTAGAATTTATGCAGTTTTGCAATTTTTATAAAAGTTTTGAAAAATCAAGAAAAACAGATTTTTTTTGACCTTTGAAACTAGCTGGCCTGTGATTTGCATTTTTTCAGCCTTAAATATTTATAACGACGCAATCTGTGCATTTTTGCATTATGTGTTTTATTTAACACTACATCATTTCCAGTTTTAATTTACCAAAATAATTTTAAAATTGTGTAAAAATTATTTCAAATTGCCAAAAAATGTTTTAAAATTGTGCAAAAATTATTTAAAAATTTTCAAAAATATTTTAAAATTGTCTAAAAATGTTTCAAAATTGTACAACCAGTTTTTAAATTATCCAAAAACATTTTAAAATTTGTTTAAAAATTCATTAAAAGTATTTGTATATCAATGCATAAATTTCGCTTCTTTAAACTTATTTTTCTGCATTCTTATGAATTAAATTTTCATCAAAGCCTAAATACCACAAAGTATATGAACATTTTGCACTCATGCATTAGAATATCTAATTATTGTTATATCATTGCTTCCTTAGAGTAAAGTATGAGTAATGCTAGTAGCTACATTTGAATACTTCCATCCTATGACACGCTAATGTTAAATTCATCGATGAAACCATCAGAAAAGAAGTGATGCCTTTGCCATAGTAGTGATGCTTTTATTGCTTCTTTGGCAGCTTCATTTTTGCTGGGTAGTTCTTGATCGAATTTTTGTCTAGACTACTTCTGCAAAGTTTTAACCTATTTGGAGCTTCGGTGTAAAAACGCCGTTCTACTGCCCGAAAGAGACCGTAACATTTCCATACAAAAATTCTTTTTTTTACAAAAAAAAAAGTTCTTTTTCAAAAAGCAGTTTTTTCAAAAAGGACTTTATTTTGGAGAAGTACTTTTTGAAAAGAGAACTTTTTAAAAAAGCACTTTTTTGAAAAACGTGCTTTTTTAAAAAATGAACTTTTTTGAAAGTAAATTTTTTGCAAAAGGCACTTTTTTAAAAGTACTTTTCTGAAAGTACTTTGTCAAAAAGGTACTTTTAAAAAAAAAGTACTTTCAAAAAGTACCTTTTTTTGAAAAGGTACTTTTTTCAAAAAAGGTACGTTTTTCAAAAAAGTGCTTTTTTCAAAAAGTTTCCTTTTTCAAAAAAGTACCTACAAAAAAAGTACTTTTGAACTTTTTTGCAGAGGTACTTATTTTCTAAATGAAACTATCGTTTAAATTTGCATTCTTAATTAAACGAAACATTTTGATTGATACATTCCAGAATTGTATAACGACTAAAATCAATTAATTATTTCGAAGATCTGTTAAAACGCGCACTCATTCACGCAATCAATTAAGAGCTAAATGTTTTTTTTATGTAAAAAGCTGAACGCATACATACCTAAACAATTGAAACACACACACACACACACACACCTACATCTGAAAACCCATACATAGAAAATTCTATAGTAAATAGAACGTACAAATAGAACAGTGATTGTGATATTATTATGCAAATTCTTTGCAAATTGCAATTAATTAAAAACGATTAGTGAGTGGATTGAAATGGTTGCATTAAACAAAAAAAAAAAATAATCTAAAAAGCAAAAAACTTTATTTAAATGAAATAATGATTTGCAATATTCAAACACACATACACACGCACAATCAATCCACATCAATAAATGTAGGTAAAATTTAAATATAGAAGAGAATAGTAGAAATACTAATAAATGAAACTCTGCGGTTTTTGTCATAATAAAAGTGACATGATAAAATATTTTGCAAAAAAAAATAAAAAAATACAAATTGCAAAAATTACATACATACACTATAACATGTATCTATTATGTTAAGGGAGCAATAGGCAGTAAATGCACATAGTAAATGCACATCCATATGCAATCTGTGATATAAGATCAAATCTTCTTTTTATTGCAGCTACTTCAATAGCAATTTAGTTATCAACCAGTTGTCAGACAAAGTGATTGTCATTTACGGTTGTCGTTAAATATTTTTCATTGCGAACAAAAAAAAAACAACAATTATGTCTCAGCAATGGAAATCAAAAGTGGCTGTTATAACGGGAGCATCAACCGGTATTGGAGCTAAAATTGCTATTAAATTAGCAAACGCTGGTGTTATTGTTGTTGGTTTAGCACGACGTACTAAACTAATTGATGTAAGTTGAAATGTTATTATAAATATAAACAAATTATTCGGATTAATTGGTGATAGCAAATTTTTAAATATTTGTAAACGATTTTTTCTATTTTTTCTTTTATATTGAATAACATTTATTTAAAGAAATATTAATGCATAACAAATTTTTTTTAACTTACTTTTCATTACATTTTAATTAAACACAAATTCAAATAAGTTAAAAATGGTACTAAGTCCATATTTTATGAAAATGTAGGTTTTAATTAATGCTTCTAAAAAAAATTCCTACAGTAAAAATTTTGATCAAAATACATAATAAAAACAAAATTCGTTTCCGCCATATTGAATTCACCATTTTGGATTTTAAGTTTTCGATTTCAGATTCGTAATTAACGACTCTAAATCCATTATAAATGATTAATTTAATTGCATATATTTAGTTAGAATATTGTTCTACCTTAAGTCCAAAAATCTAATATGATATTGTCGTATTAGATTTTATTTGTTGCCCTTTCAAAAAGGTTGATTATTTTCATGATGGACAATGCAATTGTTTATATATAATATAATATATATATGCAGATATACAAAGTCAAAAAATAAATATATTTGAATTTTTAAATAGAAAAATTACAATAACCAATTAATTTAAATCCAAAATAATAAAATTTTAAATTTATGACCGCCATTTTGAATTAAGAATTTTTGCTTCGCAACCGTTATTTGCTGTTATTACGGGAAATTTTGCTAATTTGAGCCCAACGTTATTTTATGCTAATCTTAGCAACACATGTCTGCTGACGTGTAGAACGAGGGCGGATCAATAAGTCCGTGACTTTTCGAACTTCCCCCGTAGTTATATGAAATGCAACACTGCTCCAATCAAGTACCACCTTTTAATAGACTGTCAAATTTTGAGCAAGTTCCGTCATTTAATTTCCGTTTAAAAGCAGGATTTTTCGAGGTCCATAAAATAGGCATTTCTTTGATCAATAATTTCATCGTTGGAGCTAAATCTCTTTCCACCGAGCCATTTCTTTAGGTTTGGAAATAGCAAATAGTCACTGCGGGCTAAATCCGGAGAATAAGGCGAATGAGGGGGCAATTCGTAGTTATTTCATAGATTTTTCCATTGAAACTAAGCTGTCACACGATTCTGTTGTCGGTCGATTGTGAGCAAACGCGGCAGCCATCTTGCGGAAAGTTTTCTCATACCCAAGTGATCGTTCAAAATTAAAACCACTGAGCCATGTGAGATGTCTATAGCTTCCACAATCTATCTCACATTCAATCTCCGATCGGACACCACCATATCGTTAAGTTTTTGATTTGTTTTGAATGTAGAGACCTCAACTGGGCGTCCAGAACGTTCGGCATCTTCCGTGCTTGTAAGGCCACAACGAAAGTCAGTAAACCACTTTTTTACTATTGAAATCGATAGTGCAGAGTCCCCATAGTATTTGCCTTTCCTTGGTTTGATTCACGGTTTTTTTTTCGCAAAAAATAATGTTTAATGAGCACTCGAAATTCACTTTTTTCCATTTTTAAAAAAATTCACGAGGTTGTATGTTTTGATCAGCGGTTAAACGCAAAGTAAATGACGGAACTTGTTCAAAATTTGACATTAGTCTATTAACAGGTCGTACTTGATGGGAACAGTGTTTCATTTAATATAACTACGAGGGAAGTTCGAAAAGTCACGGAGTTATTGATCCGCCCTTGTACAATGAAATTAGTAGAAAAAATTAGTAGCCGCTACTAAATTTTAGTAAACCTTTTGTATAGTGAAATTTAAAATCGGTTTGCTTAAATCAGCAAAAAAAAATTACTAAATATTTTTAAGTTAGTATAAAAAATTAGTAAGCGCTAGTAAATAAATTGCTGTAAACTCAATGAATTGTAAAATATAGCAAAATTTTAATTTTAAAAAAAAAATTATTAAAATTCACAAATTAACATAAAATATATATATATACACTTTTTACACTTTAAAGCTGCCAATTTCATTTGAAATTGCCTTACGAATTCGAATATACAAATTCATATTTTTTTATCGAACATACTTTTATTTATTTTTTATTTTTAAAAAAAATTTAACAAAAAACCTAAACAAATTAATAATTATTTTTTATAATTTGATAATTTTTGTTTTGAAAAATATTTTTAGTAAATTTTTTGGATTAAATGGTCAAATTTTAATTGTTTTTTAAAACTAAAAAAGATTTTAGTGCTATTTTCAGTGGATGTTCTATTTTTGGACATGAGCCGGTTGTGAAAAGTATCTTCACTTTCGATCCCTTTTTTCAACCTATGTAACATTTTAAGGCAATTTAAATTTGTATGTATAAGTTTTTATTATTAGAAATAATATCCACATTTTAAAATTATTTAATTTTTTTGCTAATTTTAGCAAATCGGTTTTCAAAAATTTGTAAAATGATTTCTTAAGTTAGCAACAAAAATTTGTAAAACTTCTTTAATTTGTAAAATGTAAATAGCAAAAAAAATTTCTAAATAATAATTTTTTACTAAAAGTCAGTACAAAAATAGTAAAGTGGGATTGAAAACCGTTTACAAAACTTTTCTACAAACTTTTTTTTCTGAGTGTAAAATACAAAAATAGTAAAGTGGGATTGAAAACCGGTTACAAAACTTTTCTACTAACTTTTTTTCTGAGTGTAAAATACACTATTGTGGCAATTTTATTCAGATCAGACAAAAACAACAATTTGTTTAAAACGATTGATTAAAATTCTAAATATTAAAATTTTAAAACCAATGGCCGCCATATTGGATTCACCAATTTTTATATTTTAATTCTTACCAGCAACTTTATAAGCCCCCTTTAGAATGCCTCTTAGACTTTTATCCTTCGTATTCTACTTTTGGAAATCTGGCAGAATTCACAGTCAGTAGGGAAATTAACTCAATAACTTTATTTTGTTTTTTTTTTTTATTATTATTTTTCTCAAGGATCTAAATAAGGATATTGAAGGTGATGGAAAAATTTACGCCCATCATTGTGACTTAAGTAATGTAACCAGTATATTGGAAGCTTTCACTTGGATACGCAAAACATACACATCGATCAGTATATTGATTTGTAATGCTGGAATTATAAAAGCAAACTTTTTAACAGGTCTGCTGGAAAGCAAAAATCATTAAAATTAACTAATTAATAAAACAAAAAACTCATTTGTTTCTTTTAGAATCGTCAAATGAAGAATTGAAAGAATTATATGATTTAAATGTATACGCAACAACCGTATGTTTACGTGAAGGTCTGAAACTTATGCGCACAACAGCACAATCGACAAAAGGTCATATAATAGTTATGAATAGGTATGTATGTATGTTATGTATATATAAATAAATTAGTTTAATTAAATTTATTTCATATTTTTATATTCGGTTAATAAACATATGCGAAAGTATGCGTGGTTATGCGTGGTTATACATACAAATAAACATAAATAAATATGTATTAAATCCTGTTTTTATGATACTTTTCATATTTGTATGTATGCTTATTAGAGGGGTGCTTAGTTTTATTAATTCAAAATCATTTCTATGTACACTGAGAAAAATGTTTACAAATATTAAGTAATTTAACTAAATTTTAAAAAATCATTACCAATGATTTGAATCTAAAGACATTTGAACTTACTTAAATTAAGCAAGTTTTTTCTTAAATTAAGTAAATTTTGTACTCAATTTTTTGGAATGTTACTACAATTAAATACTCGTATACTTTTATGTATATAAAATAAATTCATTTATCGCCTAAGCGCCTTAAAGGCTTTAAAGGCGCATCTTGCAACATAACATAAATTTAGTAATTTTTAAATTTAATAGAAATTTATTTTAAAGAAGTAAATTTTCTTTAATAACTTGTGCTTATATTAATGAAAATCCTTTAGGTTTTTATTTAGTAACCCGAGTAAAAAAGTTTTGATATAATCATATGTTACCTTATCGTATAATATATTATCATATAAAAATACATATGTCAGTATGCATTAGCATATTACACAATTTTTTTTTAAATTACTTTATATTTTGTCATATATAACCATATCTGGTTATATATTGAACTTTATAAAATTATGTATGTTTTATATGATATGATATGGTATATATTGTATCATATAAAATTGTATATACCACTATATATAATTATATATGGGTTACACGATACTGTAAATGTTTATATATGACTTATATGGAACCATATATATTTATATATGGCCATATCAAAATTATTTTTTAATATGGTATGAGATATAATTATATATATGGTTTAAGATATGTTCCAATGTAAGAAACATTTTTTGATATAAGATATAATTATATATAATACAATATGTGCAAACAAATTTGAGATATTGCTATATATAGTTCCATATCTATGGTATTTTTGATATGATAAAATATATAATTTGATATAATAATATTTGGCGCCATGTCAATGGTTTTCAATCTCAGCAGAACTCGAAATTTTTTATAGGATATAAGTGGTGAAAATTTATACAAATAAATTGTTTTTTTTTTTTTTTTTGTTTTGTTTTAAATATAATTATTTCTCCACATTTTTTATTAGTCAATAAGATATGATTATATATATAATTATATATAGAGTCCGCCAAATAACTTTTTTTTTTTTGAAAATGCTATAAAAAAAACTACTAAATATTTTCTCATATTTCTTTTTTTATTTGAAAGTACAATAATTCTGGTTAATAATGGAAATTAATTTCATTCAAATGGCTGCTTCGGCTGGCCGTGACAGTCAATGGCGATCGTTATCGGACCATGTTGAACGAATTTTTGTTTACAAAAATTGAAGAGGAGGATATTGGCAACAATTTGGTTTCAACAGGACGGCGCTACGTGCCTCACAAACGAAGCTACACTCGATGTTTTGCGCCCTGTTTTTGAAGATCGCATTATCAGCCGCAGAGCTGATGTCGTTTGGCCACCTCGGAGCTGCGAGTTGACACCGTTGAACTATTATTTGTGGGGTGCCGTCAAAGATAAGTGTTACGCCGACAAGCCAGAGACAATTGACGCTTTAAAGGACAATATTCGTGAAGCCATTGGTGAAATACAGCTGCACACAATCGATAATGTGCTTAAAAATTGGACCGATCGTGTAGGCTACTGCATGGCCAGCCGAGGCAGCCATTTGAATGAAATAATTTTCCATTATTAACCGGAAGGATTGTACTTTCAAATAAAAAAAGAAATTTGAGAAAATATTCAGTAGTTTTTTTTTATAGCATTTTCAAAAAAAAAAGTTATTTGGCGGACCCATGATATTTTTACCAAATTTTCGAATATATAATTATGTTATATATAATTCCTGATGATACAATTACATATATATAACACAATTATAAAAAGTCTAGTAAGGTCAGCCATTATATATAGCCGTGTGTAACTGAGTGCTTACAGCACGACAACTCCGGCAGACCGAGTTAAAATCCTGGTAATTTAATTTTTTTTTATTTTTGAATACGTGTATATTATATTGTTAGATCTAATCTGATACAATTCGATCTCACATTTTTCGGATAGATTTGAATATTACTTTATACCTAAATACACTGTTGAGTATTATTTGATCTGCCATTTTTCGGATCAATTTAGATCCTTCTAAATACCCAAATATATTGATGGAAATAATTTGATCTGCCTATTTTTCGGATCAAATAATATATTAAGGAATATAAATTGGATATGAATTAATATTGTGCCAGATTAATTTTTTTACTCGGGAAGGTGTAAATTTTATTTCAGTTCATACATTTTTCTAAGAGTACGCTATTTGTTAATGTAAATTTTGAACAACTTCAGGCGGATGCGTCATGTCTTCCTTTTATACAATTATTCACATAAGTATAACTATCTCTGGGGGGAGGAGTACAGCCAATTTGACCCAATATTTTTTAGTTAATAAACTGATTTTGCAAAAAATTGTGTGATTGCATAACAGAGAGGACATACTAGGTTTAGGAAGTAACTCACTATGGAAAGTATTTTCTTATGCGAAGAAAGATTATATGAAGTACAATACGTTTCATTTCACTGAAGTATAATATGTTTCATTTCGCTTAATGCAAAACTGTCTTTAAAATTGCATAAGCTTGTTTAGTTTTTGAGTTATGTAAATTTTTTCCCGAATTCCATTTTCACTTATAAAACTAAGGACCACTCTAATGCTTATTGTTAAGCAGACAAGGTAATATAAACGTATTTTATATATGTATATACATATATATAAATACAATATGTGCACAACTATTATATTTACACATTCAGAAATAGTATATGAACGTATATATATATACCTGTATAATATACTATATACAACATATTCATTTCATTAAATCGTATTTGCGCGACAATATTCTTACAGGCATATCTTATGCATCTTATACATGTCCAAAGTACAATTTCTGTATGTATGATGAAAATTATGATGAATAATGAAAAGAAAATTTACCACCTTATTAACACATTACCCGTAAGGCATTTCACGCACTCATACATAAAAATATTGTAGTAGGCCGTAAATTTGGACAAATTTGAACAAATTTATATAAAAAAATTTTAAATTGTTTCATGTTTAAAAGAATTTAAAAGTTAACACACTCACAATATTATTTCGTTAAAAATAATTTAAAATGCATATTAAATTAATTGAAAATACAATCTAAAAGAGAACTACTGACTTTTCATTATATTTAGAACATTTTGTTGTTTATTTTTAATCATTGTTTAATAATCAACAAAAGTAGTAAAAGTAATCGAAAGTCGTTTAAAATAACCATCAATTTTTAACTGACAAAACGTAGAAAAAAAAAGATTTTTGTGGTTTGTTTTTCACATTGACAATTTTTTTATTTGTACACACAATACACACAGATGTATATATTTTAATTTTCTATGTGTGTATATATATTTGAATAATCTTTTGTAATTTTTATTGAAATAAATTTGTATATAAAGAAACTGAAAACAAAAAATTTGACATTTAACAGAAAATATCAATTCCTACAAAATGTTTGTAAATTTTTTATAGTTTGTTTTTTGAATGACTAATTGAAATAGTTAAAAATTTTAATTGATTTTACTTTTTACTTCCGTATTACTTTTTAAATAAACTACATTCGGTAACGGAAAATATATTGTGAGTGCACCAATATTTTTTGCAAAATTTGGTGGGCACAATAAGTTTTTTTTTTTTTGATGTATGCTATCCAATTAAATTCTACTAATATTTTCGGGTTTTTAGAAATGTTTAAAAGTATTAAATATACAGAAATTCAACATCAGCCTTGTATAAAGCAACATGTTTAGGTACTTCAGTAACATTTTAAAAGTCGCAAAATATTGAATATGATTGCTGCAGTGTTGCCATATGGCAGTTCAATTGCTTATCCCAGTTTTCATAATAATTTTCATAATCCTTTTTTCAAATTCTTTTGGAATACAGTAAAATAATATGAAAAATCTTAAAAAAATGAATTTGTGAAAAACAGGATTTTCATAAAAAAAAAACTGTTAAGATCCCGAAAACCTTAAAAAAAACAGTTCAAGGTGGCTATATGGCAGCACTGCTGACAGTGCTAAAAGTTGCCAGCCAAAACTCACCTTTGTTGCTGGTGTTCTAAGAGAGTGCTAAATAAATGGTGAACGAGAACTTTCCTCTTGTGGTTTAATACTTTTTGGTTTAATACCACATTTATAATCAACTAAAAACTACTTGTATTTGCTAGTCAAATTCCACACAAAATTTCAATCAAAAACTAGTTTTTAAAAAATTCTACACTCAGAAAAAAAGTTAGTTGAAAAATTTGTAAACGGTTTTCAATCCCACTTTACTATTTTTGTACTGATTTTTAGTAAAAAACTTATTATTTAGCAAATCTTGTTGCTATTTACATTTTACAAATTACAAAGTTTTTACAGAATATTTAGAAATTTTTATTGCTAATTTCAGAAATCATTTTACAAATTTTTGAAAACCGATTTGCTAAAATTAGCAAAAAAAATTACTAATTTTAAAAAAGTGGATATTGAAGGAAATATTATTTCTAATTAAAACTTACACCTACAAACTTAAATTGCCTTAAAATGTTACATATGTAGATTAAAACAGGGATCGGAAGTGAATATACCGACTCATGTCTGAAAATAGGACATCCACTTAAAATAGCACTAAAAAGTTTTTTTGTTCTAAAAATCAGCACTAAAAACAATTAAAATTTGGCCTTAAAAGTAAAAAAAATATTGACTAAAATATTTTTCACAACAGAAATTACCAAATAAAAACAAAATGATTAATTCGTTTATCTTTTAACAATTTTTAAAATTTTTAAGCCTTTGATTTTATTTTTAATTTTGTATAAAATATTTTTTGAAAAAAATAAATAAAATGAAAAAAAATTGATGCTCGATAAAAAATATTTAAAATGTTGTACTAAATATTAGTAATTTTTTTTTCTGATTTTGGCAAACAGATTTTAAATTCCACTTTACAAAATGTATACTAAAATTTAGTAGCGGCTACTAATATTTCTACTAATTTCATTGTACTACACGTAAGCAGACATGTGTTGCTAAGGTTAGCAAAAAATACAGCTGGGCTCAAATTAGCAAAATTTCCCGTAATAACAGCAAAATTTTCAGTTGTCATTACAGACTTTTTTTGGTGAGTGCAGAGCTTAGTGTTAATTTTTGCGAAATTCAACATCGGCGTTCTACAGTGCAATATGTTTAGGTAATTCAGTAACATTTTTAAAGTTGCAAAATATTGAATATGATTACTGCAGTGTTGCCATATAAGCAGTTGAATTCTTTATACCAGTTTTCATAATAATTTTCATAATTATTTTTCTCAATTTCTTTTAGTTTTGTTAAAAATTTAAGTGAATTATTATTATTATTATTATTATTTAATGCAGTAAAGTTGAAATCGAATAAATTAAACTTTGGAATACAATGAAATTGCAATAAATTTTAATTTGAGGCGGATTTGAATTCGCACTAATCCAGAACATGCCCGATACAAAAGTTTTGTTGTATTTTTTTGTATTAAAATGTGCAATTTAAGTAATAATAAATAGTATATTAAACAAATATCCTGTTTTAATATGAAAAATATCAAAAGAATGAATTTTTGAAAAAAAAAAACAGAATCCCAAAAGCCTGGAAAAAAATACAGCTCAAACTGGCTATATGGCAGCACTGCTACATAGGACTTAAAATTGCCAGTCAAAACTCACCTTTGTTGCTGGTGTTCTAAGAGAGTGCTAAATAAATGGTGAACGAGAACTTTCCTCTTGTGGTTAAATATTATTTGGTTTAATAACACAGTTACAGTCAACTAAAAACTTAAAAACTACTTGTATTTACTTATCAAATTCCACACAAAATTTCAATTAAAAACTAAAGTTTTTAAAAAATACTATTTTTTGGTTATATTTTAGTTAAATTTAGTTATTTGTAATAACTATTTACCTTGCTAAAAGGAGCAAACAGTTTTTTGGAATATTATTAGGCCATGTTAGCTTTATGTTTAAACTACCGGTCGTAACTATAAGGATATTTCGATGAAATTGGGCACATAAGTTTACATTGGCCAGGGGATGATCTCTGTTAAATTTGTTAAGAATCGGTCCATATCTACCATAGAAAGATTCTATCTGTATTAAACTTAAGTTGTATTTAGACACAAAACCGTTGGTATCTGGTTGAAATTAAAAAAAAAAAAATTAGATTGCAAATGTTATATAAGACCATATATAATGACTGCATATTTAAAGGAAGTTGGACCCAGTCCCCAAAACTTAAACTTCCCGGTATTTGCTTAAACCTTTTTGACAAGTTCATTCAGTTTTGTCCCTACATTTTCCGCCCTGTTCATAAAATAAGAAACAGAAATCTTCTCAAAATTTGGATCAGGCAATGGTTTTCCAACCAGAAAAGTTGTTTGATAAAAAAACTTACAAATTTTCACGTTTTTCTACAAATTTTTATTGGCAGGTTTCAAATATATAAAGTTTCCAAATTTCGGTCCACTCTCATTAACAAGATGTATTACAACTTTTGTATATATAAAACCATATACATACAAACATTTGTACATAAAGTATGTTTGATTTAATTTTGACCAAAACAATAAGGATATTCATATGTCAAACTATTTGTGTGAATAAGTTCGCTTAAATAGAGTGATGCCAACTTTTAAAAATCCAAAAGCGCAGTCTAAATTTTCAAAGATAAAAAAATTGTGTAGTTTTATGGAATTAAAAAAGGAAAATCGTTAAATGGTATATGTGTATGTTAGGTAAAATTCGTAATAAGAAATCGGCAATATATATTTGGGATAAATTCACAACCTTGTCCAGCATTTCCCCTTAGTATGTTTTAAAGATAAATATGTAGACATATCTTATATTGCAGCAAATATCAAATTTATGTTACCACATAATTCATACATATTTTTTGCCGGCAATAAATGTCGCAATAGTTCTTAGGCTATATTCGTTAACAATTATTGCTAAGATAACACATAAAAAAGATGTCCCAAAAGGAATACCAAAATAAATATAAAAACTAGGAAAATATTAAAATTTAGAAGAATTCAATAAAATTTAACAAATGTATTATATAAAATATAAAAATTGTTTAACTCAACAAGTAATCATAGAATAACCTTCTGTTTTGACATTTTTTGAAATATGAGTTAACATAAATACGTCTTCTCATACCCTTAACATAAGCAATTTCGTGACGTCATTCTCAACGAAATATTTTACTTATTGCTAACATATTTATCTTAAATTTTTTGTACTCACGTAACAAAATAAATTTGAAAGTAAAATTGAAAAAAAAATAAAAGTTTTGGATATTGTAGCACGAAATGGTCATAATATGTTCATAGGGATCATAATATGATTCTAAACGATCACAAAGTTTTCTACATGACCATAATATGATTAGTGGGAAATATTATGATCACTACGATAATACTATGATCATTAGGTAAATTTGGATGTGTTATTAAATTAAATTCTTAACAATATACGTGATGCTACGTTATTCTAACACATGTTTTCATATTTTTTTAATTATTGATTACTTAAATTAATTTAATGATGAGTTTATTTAAATTTGTAAATTAGTTATAGAATAAATTCATACATGTGTTATTTGGAATAAAAAACATACATATAGAGGGAATGCTGATAGAATAATATAAGTATAATAAAATGATATGTTGGACCATCATATGATAATATTCGGATAATTTTGGAATCATAATCAGTGTTGCCACGAACAAAAAATTTAAAAAAAAAAGTTACCAAATGAGAAAAAATTAACCAAAATTTAAAGTTTTTTGTTTTCATTTAAATATATTAAACTTCTAATTATTTAAATTTGTATTGGAAATATTATTTTATAACAAAAATTTATGAAAAATTTAATAACATGCTATCATTGTCGCTTTTAGAAGATAAATCTTCGGATACACTTTTTGCATTGACTGCAGTCTTTTTCAATAAAAACCTTAAACAACCCAACAATAAAAAACGTTCCGCTTACTTACCATTTACAGAACGTCATAAATGGAATCCAACTCTTATTCGACTGATTCGAATACGTTGAAAGTGTGTCAAAGACGGAATGTTTACATACCGCTGTGTGGTGTAAAAGACGAAGCTGAGTCTATTGAGTCATTTAATGACATTTTACGGTCCGCTGAGTCGTGTAAAATACGGAAAGGCTCCGTTTTTAGAAAGCCGTATCCGTTCCGTTTTTTTAATTTATATTATCACATTTTAATTTTGGCCTTTTATAAAATTTAACCAAAAAAAACAAATAAATTTTTGTTACGCTGATATTATTCACAATGTAAAACGTACTTTTTGGTAAGCCTCCTAAAAGTATAATTAAATAATAAAATAAAACAAGTAAAAAAGGGCTAAATTCGGCTGTGCCGAATCTTCTAATACCCTCCACCAATATCCTAAAAAGATGTTCTTTACTGTTTTTGATACAAATAATATAAGAAAACTTTTGAAGTAAAATCATGTGGGTGAAAAAATTTTTTGAGGTGAAAAACTTTTTAAATGTGAAAAGAACTTTTTTGGAAGAAAAAAAATTTAGAGGTGAAAAAATAATTTTGAGCTGAAAAAATTTTTTGTTGTGAAAAAAAATTTTAGTGGTAAAAAAATGTTTGAGGTGAATACAAAATATTTACTGCTAAGCGACTGGTGAAAAAAATATGAGAAAATATGTTATGTACCCGTCGCTACTATGAAATTGTACTAAATTTGTATGGGCAACTTAGAGGCAAATTTACATTTTCACTAGTTTTTTTAACCATGGACTGCACAAAAAAAAAAAACATTTTAAAGCATAGTTTTTGTCAAATACTCAATTTTGTTCCGACTGATGGGGACTAGCTCTGCAGCTGAATATGCCTGATGGAGAGAATGTACTTTCTGATGCGCCACGCATTGATAAAAAATTGCAACGAATATTCTTTCTTTAAAAAATTGAAGTGTGTTGGAGAGAATACAGCAAAGAAATTAATTTGTTAAAGAAAGAACATGAGTTGTAACTATTTGTCAATAGATGGCCCATCAGAAGGTACATTCTCTCCATTAGGCATATTTTGCTGCATAGCTAGTCTCCATTAGCCATATTGTGCTACAATATGCAGTAGAGTATTATTGATTTTCTATTTTCTTCGTAACATAAATGAATATTTGCAAAAACTATGAAAAATATATGTTTAATGTGCATATTATACCTTAATTTTTTAAATCAATATTCATTTAGATATTTAAGAGCACAATATTGCACTTTATTCATGTGTATTTTTTTATGAAAGAAAACATGAACATAAATTTACATTTGCCAATCCCTCAATTCTCAAAAATACAAATGGAAAAAAAATACTATTTTATTACGTCAAACATTTGAAAATTTGACTTTGAAATTATGTAATATGTCTACTAGAAACATCTTAATGCATTAGAATTTTACGTTTGTTGTTAATTTAATATTTTTGGTAAATAAATTAATTGAAAGCCTAATCCAAGGCTATATCGCCATGAGGTGCTACCTATTCAAAAGTAGCAACACTAAAGCAATTATGCATTTTGCTCTTTCTTAATATATCAATTTCTTTGGACCTAGCCATGGGGCAGGGTATTGTTTTAGTTAATTCAGCGCTACCTATTCAAAAGTAGCGGCACTAAAGCAATGTTGTATTTTGCTCTTTCTTTAGATATAAATGTCTTTGGTTACAAAAAAACATTTTATGGAATGAAACGAAAAACTAACAAAGCTTAACAGAAAAACCCAATCAGGTTTACTATATCTCCTATAGTAGCCAAAGAATTGGAGATATTTTAAATGAAAATTCCTAAGAAAATGCATCGGAAAAATTATGAAAATTTCATAAACGTCTATGAAAATGCCGATGTTCTACCCTTCCGTAGGCCAGATTTGTTGAGAAACTTGAGCTACACGATAATTTGCTTGTCAGCCAAATATACGAAAACGAGAAAAACACCATCAATAGACGTATTAACGACAATCCAGCTCCTCTGGACCTTACCTCATTCTATATGAGCCTAGCCTCCAGCAATCATAGGGGCTGAATATGATATACGTATATACTAAATTTTGGATGAACTGTAATATGAATATATTTTGTCATTTTATGTAACAGAACTTTTGTTATTTAATTTTAGTAATGTTATTTATTTAGGTTTAGTAATGTTATTTACAGAGGTCTGATCTGTTAGCGACTTTAACAATGTTACTTTTTACGTTAACTTAGTTATTACAGTAACACACACATAGCTGTATGATTATTCTCATAGTATGTAAGACAATAAATGTAATCGAACAAGAAGAAGACTTGATAACATTTTTACTTACTTAACAGAAAATAAAAAAAAATAGATACACAAAAATTGTACCAATTTGTATGGAAAATTTAGAGGTACCTTCACATTTTCACTCATAACTTTTGAACCGCTAAACTGATTTCGCTCATTTTAAATACCAAACTGATCGGGAGGTTGTTCAATAATCTGGGTAAAAATAGGCATCCCCGCTTGCGTCTTCGCGTCGTGATCGCCATTTCAACAGACAGACGGACAGACAGACGGACATTGCTAAATCGACTTAAAATTGCATAAGGATATATATACTTTATGGGGACTTAAACCTTTATTTCTACATATTACAAACGGAATGACAAACTGATATATACCCTTACCATATGTGGCGGAGGGTATAAAAAAAGTTCACATCTCCACATTGCAAACCAATAACCAAAACGGCAACGCTGATCATAATATGATTATTTAAGGACAATTTTATTATAAAACAGGTGAGAGTATGATTATCATAACTACCTAGTAATAGAATTGCCGCAATCATAGTGATGCTTTTCTAATATAGTCAAACCAATAATATTTTTTCTTTGCCCCTGCTGGTTGATTTTTTATCCCATATTATAAATCATTTTTATAGGAATATCCCAAATAATTACAATTCCTTACATTAAATAAATTTGTTCGTTAAACTTTAAAATCAATATCTTGTGAAACACACAATACGAAGAAATAAAATTAAATCAGAGAAATAAATAAATGAAATTCGTTCGGCTTAAATATATTTGGTGATGATTTATTAACTGAAGTGCCATATAAAAATACATATATATGTAGATTTACTCTATAAAAACCGACGTGCTGAATACAAAATAAATGGTAATAAGCAGGGCAACAAAAAAACTCTAAACGCATTGTTTTAAGCATTTATAAAAAAAAATCTCAAAAACCGTTGAAATAAGCTGGTAAAATTAAAAAATAAACCATTAAATTTTATAATTCTGTTGCTTATTTAGTTTGTTCCTACTCTCAGAGAAAAATTTACTTGTCTTCCAACTGACTAAAATCGGTTGTTACACTTAAAAAAGTTTGTAAGTTAAAATAACTGAAAATATCATTTAAAAGAAATGATATTTCATTTAAAAACCGGTCTACTTAATTTTCATTTAAATTAAATGCCATTTGTTATTTATTTTTAAATGTTGATTAATCAACTGACACATCCGTAAGAAACAACTGATATATTCAGTTAAAATAATTGTCAAAATTTTACCCACCAATCCTTAAAAAAGAAATGTTTTTTTCATTTATTTGAAATTATTTCCGTTTTTGTATTTTTTTCATTATACTCGTACAATACAAAATGTATGTATGCATATGAAGCTATAAACACTTTTTGTGTGAAAGTATTTGTATATGTATGTGTGTTTATGAAGTTCTTGTAAATTGTATTGAAAAATTTTGTATATATACAACCAATTTAAATAAAAAAACAAATTGAAATTTTTTGAATATTTTTTTTGAAACAGACAGCAAACAAAATTTAAATTTGTAATAACTGTTACGGACACAAATAAACCACAAGTTTCCGTTTTGTGGGTAAATTTTTATAAAATTTCAAACAAATGAAAAAAATAAATGAAACTGAAAAAAATCGGTAAATGATAGTAAATTATTTCGAATAAATGTATAAAAAAGTTAATATAAATGTTTCTTTGGAAAATAAATGTATCTTCCTTTATTTTTAAATGGAACGGAAAACTTTTTTATTAAACTACAAACAGTAAACTACATAATATTCTGAGTGTACAACTTTATAATGGTTTCCACAACAAAATTCAGTTAATACAACAAAATTATGGTAGCAACAGCAATCAAAACACACCTTTCGCAAACAAAAAACACCTTTCAATTCGGTTGGCATTTAATATTTTTGTGTATACGATCCTTTGAACTTCACCAGTGAAACGAAGGAGCAATAGTGGAATTTTTATAGTGTAATTTGGTTAACCGAACAAATATTTAAAGTATAAAATATTCAAATTTCGTTTGTTTGAAAATTACAACTTGTATTCCATGTAAATAGTAATATATTTTTAAATAAAAAAAAATAAGCATTGACCTATTTTTGGTTGCCCTAGTAATAAGAAATAAATACAACATGAATACATTTATGTTTAACACTACTACTTATAAATTCCTTAAGCTACTTTTCTTTTAATAAAAATCCAACCACATCAAGGATTTTTAAGTAAGTGCCAACTAATTGCAGTGATGCAGGCAGGCTGGTTGACTGGCTGGCTGGCTGGCAGGCAGGCAGGTGAATGAGAAATAACATGACAGATTTTAAAACCACCAAAATGCGTACATATATGGTGGTTGATAAAATTTGATTAAAATCATGGCATTGATGCTAATGGTTTGTACAATGACACAATGAACAAGGGAATAACGAACATGAAATAGACTTATGGCCGCCGGGATAAACAGACACACACACATGCACCCCAATGTGAACTATCTAACTGATAATAGCATTGATATTTACCACAATGCACTTTGCACTTCAAGCATTATCTTTTATCTTTAGCCACACAACAACAACAACAAAAAAAGTATGGGGAGCAAAACATCACATACACAATGTAGAACACTTTGCCAAAAATAAAACACCTCCAAACTCCTGCCGACAACTTCACACACAAAAAATGTGTATAAACGTTTTAATATGCCATCCAACACATACTTACAAATAGTATTAAATAAGACACACATATGCACACAAATTTGTTTGGCATGTGTGTGTATGTGTGAGTGTTTTTTCATATAAAAACTGTTGCACTTTTATGCAGTAAATGTTGAATTGCAAAGTTCAAGTAAATAAGGCAAAAATAAATGTTAATATGTGTTTGTGTGTGTGTGTGTGCCTTTTTTTGAGTGCTTAACTCATGTTTGTCTCATGGTTTTTAACGATGTCTGTATGATGGCTTTTCGTATGTATGTGAATGACTTACAAAATGCATTAATGGCGCCTGTTTGTTTTGGTTTTTGTTTGTTACAATTTAAATACGCACACACTCACACACAGCCAAGCACATAGGAGTGACACTTATTTTTTAACATCAATGTTTTGAGCAATCGAAAAATGTATGAAGGAAACTCATGGGGTTATTCCGTAAGTATATGAAAAATTTGTCAAATCGAAATATGCAACTCTACCATACTTAGGATAGGGAGCGTTGCATAATGTTTAATTTTCCTTAAAGTTGTACAATAATTTACCAAAATATAATTTTGATATTATTGAATCAACCTGTGCTAAATATAACAGAGTTAATTATATCAGAGTTATCGTAGTTACAGAATATGTAACCCCATCAGCATGGAAGGTACAACAGACGTATGAAGAACATTATAAATTGTTGTTCAATATATGCCCCCATATTCATTCTTGAATCTTTGTACATTTTCCAACAATATCAAAATTGCTGTAAATTTTTCGGGAATGTTCTATTGATATTCATTATATTAATGAAATTTTCTCAATACTAGGATGAAAATTCCTCATAAATATTTATAATTATATTCTTCTTAAATATGAAATTTTTCATAAATAAAAAAATTTTATAAATATTAATTAAAGAAGAAGAATCAAAATATTTAAAATATATGATGCACGTTTCTTTTCTTTATTTTGAATTACATGCTCTTCCAACAAACAATACGTTCCGTTTTTGTACCGTTTTCGGTCCATCATAAACGGATTCGAACTCCATTTTCCGTATACCAGAAAACGGAGAGAAAAAGAAACATCGAAACTGCTTCTAATTCGCTTATATACCGTCAATGACGGACCGTTTACGGACCGATATATCGGATGAAAAACGGAGTTATCCGTTAAAATTCCGTCAATGACGGACCGTTTACGGATCTGTAATCGGTCCGTAATTGTCCAAAAATCGGATTTATGTAAATGTCTAAATTTTTTAATTTTTAATAACAAATTATGTTTTTTTTTCCTTTAAATTTATTTATAAAGATATGTATTGAAATAAAATAACAAAAAAAAAAAACTTTTACAAAATTGAATAAATAAAATATTCATCTACAGCATAACTAGCATCTCTATCCATCACTGCAGTTATGGCCCATTAAATATCATGAACAAAAAAATAAAATTTTAATTTTGGTTTAATTAGTCGTTTTTGACACCAAAACGAATTCTAAAGCAGCGGAAGAAAAACTAATTAAATCCGAGGAAGTCCGCATTTGACGAACAGAAACGGATGCACCAAAACGCAGTTAAAACGTATTGTTTTCGAAAATTCAATTATATGGTCCGTTAATGTTCCGTTTACGTACAAGCTTTGACGAATACGTAATGACGTTCCGTGAAGGTGCAGTTGAAGCCGGATTCTTTCATAAATGTGTACGTGTCGACGAGTCCGTAAAAAATGTTTTTTTTTGGCTTTCTTTTGGAGCTGTCTGCTGCCTGGAATGTGATCAGGCTCTAACTATTTTTAATTGAAAAGGAAACTCGATATAAAAATTATTTTTTACATTTGTGAAATTGTTAATGATTTGCGATGAAATTTGTATGGCATCAATTTCATAGACTTTGTAACGAAAAACTAATATTAGCCATTGTTATGATTGTGTTTTTTCTTTAATATAAAAAAATCTAATTTTTTTTTTTTTTTTGAAAGTGAAATTATCCCTATTAAAGGAGATAAGAAAGGTGGTGAAAGATGGAGGGTTGATTTATTTCCTTTCAAAAAATCGAGTTCTTTTTATATTGCAAATATATGGAATATATATATAAATGGAATTTTCTATAGCAACTCTTTATTTGCTCAAAATATTAAAAAAATTGCACAAGAGACTTTATTAAAACTCAGATTACACAATTTATTCAATTAATCACCAATGTTGCTTCTTCACCATTTTATTATCAACTAACCTAACATACCACATTGCTGGCCTATTTATATGCATGGTGAGGATAACTAGAAAGTGGCAGCATTGCCCTGGGTATTTTGACATTAACACAACAAAGACATGAATGCAAAACTAGTCGTGGTGAAGAGTTGCCATTGATGGCAACTGTTTTACATTGCATATGGCAAATAGGAGTTATGTTATGGAAATTGATGCATCGAATATCCTTAACAAAATTTCATTCTTAAAACTAAAAAAATTAAGTGTCATCATAATGCACTTTTACATTGACATTGAGTTACAAAACCTGTACTTAAAATATTATTTTGCATGCCTTTTGTCGTCATTGATGTCGTTAAATTTAGTACCTACACTTGTTGTGTTGTTATCCGCATACATGTGAGGCTTTCCCTACACACTGTCCAGTTAAAAAAAAATACATCAATATCAAGTTTTCAGTATTTATGTAATAGATTTTACATTTTTTCAAAAAGTGGGAAAATTGGGCATGGACATAATTAAATTTTTACAAATATATAATTTATTCTAATTTAGCGGAATTAAGGAAAAACCTTTATTATATGTATAAAAAAACTTGAAGTTTGACATTCAAACGTGATACTTTTTCCATGGAAAGCCTCATATATATGCATGGGTATACATATTAACCCAAAATCTCTTTAGATGAAATGTTGTTATTGTAGCTGTTGTTGTTTTTGTTGTGAATGTGGCATATGTGAACATTAAATACAAATAAAACGCAAAATAACTCAATTATTAAACACAATTAAGTATTTACGACATATAATGCATAATGTCATTTCATGCATACAAACAACAATACTACATGCACTACACTCCCATACATAGATAAATGTTATTCATGAGTGTGTGTAACTACATTTATACTATACCATAAGTGTATTATGCAAACACAATCATATTAATTTAATTTTCCTCTCAAACTTCTCATTTTATACAGTTTAACCTTTTTACTAACATATACACATACATATTAATTTCAACAATTGTGTGTATACAATTTTTGTAAGAATTCCTGGTTTTTTTAATTATTTATTTAATAATGAACATTAAACATATCAAAAACTTATTTAAATGGAAAATATTAATCAACATAATAAAAATGTAAAAAAAACACAATAATAAAAAAAAAAAACATTTAAGCCATTAAATTATGGTACATCTGGGCGTATAAGTGTTATTAATTTGAGCTTATCTTTTAAATCTATTGTATGTTAAATAATTATGACAATCATTATTGTTATTGTTAAGCTTAATTACTGTTGAAGGCACAATTTCAGTATCTACGCTAATTAAAAATATATATTTTATGTTTATAAACTGGGATTATGAAAATACAATTTTTTTTTGTAGTTTCTCATATAAAATTTAAATGTAGCTGTTGGTTAAATATTTACGGGACATTTATATTCGGGCTTTAATCATTTTTCCTACTTAAAACTCAAATTTTCTGTAGGGCTTAAAGGTGGTAAGAAATGCTTCAAATTCTTGTATTTTTATGGATTTGAATTTTAAATAAAATTAACATTTAATTAGTTAAATTATGTACAGATATAGTGATGGGTATTTTAAGTGCGCCCTGTAATGATCTTTGAAATTATCTTTAGTTTTGTACTTATAACTTTATTTTGCAGTGCAACACAAAACATCTTTGAATACAAATTTTTCGAAAGTAAGAATTAAAAAAAAATTAATATGGCGGATGATTTTTAAAACCACTGGAATTTGTTTTTAAATGTCCCGTATGTATACTGTGCTCATTTCCAACAATAATTTAAAAATGTTAAAATAGATTTTCTGTTTTAAAAGTTAAAATTGCTAATGGGTAATTCCACGTAAAACCGGCCCTACACAGGAAAAAATGAATTTACTAGTTTTTAATAAAAATCGGTTAATTGTTGTCTACAAGAGAATGATAATTATGGACATATGAAAACAATTACAAAAAAAAATAATTTTTGTCAATTTGGCAACACTTTGAAATGTGCATATAGAAGACGTAGTGCGGAAAAGTTCTTTTTTAAACAAAAGGTGGGACAGCGTCACATCAATAACCAATATTCAAAAAATTCATAACTTTAAAAGAGCAGATGCAGTCTCTGTGTATGTTTGCACTACATATATATCTGAATTTAAAAAAATACTTTAAAACATACTCGCCTGCAGAATTGTGCTGTCTATGGTAGTACAGCTAGTGAATAAGTCTTTATAATAATAACAGGTCAATTGAAAAGTCCCCGGCCTACCATAGTAAAACAAATTTTTTTGGCAAAATTCGTTTTTTTTTTTTAATTAACATAGTTCCCTTCAAGGGTAATACACTGATTATAGCGACCCTCCAACTTTTTGATACCATTTTTGTAGTACGTTTTGTCCTTTGCTTCAAAATAGGCCTCAGTTTCGGCGATCACCTCTTAATCGACGAAAATTTCTTCCCAGCGAGGATTCTTTAAAGATCTGAAAGCAGGTAATAGTCGCTGTGGGGCATATCTGGAGAATACTGTGCATGCGGAAGTAATTCGAAGCCCAATTCATGGATTTTCGCCATCGTTTTCAGTGACTTGTGACACGGTGCATTGTTTTGGTGAAACAGCACTTTCTTTTTCTTCAAATGCAGCCGTTTTCCGGCGATTTCGTCCTTTAGACGGTCCAATAACGCTATGTTGATGGTCCTTCCTTTTTCAAGGTAGTCAATGAAAATTATTCCATGCGCATCCCAAAATACAGACGCCATAACCTTGCCAGCCGACTGTTGCGTCTTTCCACGCTTTGAAGTTGGTTCATCACGTACAGTCCACTCGGATGACTGTCGATTGGACTTCGGAGTAAAATGATGGAGCCATGTTTCATTCATTGTCACATATTGACGCAAAAACTCGGGTTTATTACACTTGAACATCTTCAAACACTGCACCGAATCATCAACTCGTCTTTGTTTTTGGTCAAAAGTGAGCTCGCGCGGCACCCACTTTGCACAGAGCTTTCTCATACCCAAATATTCGTGAATGATATTATGTACACATTCAGTTGATATCTTCAGAGTACCTGCTATTTTATTCAATTTAAATTTACGGTCATTCGAAATCATTTTATGGATTTTTTTGATGTTTTCGTCCGTAACAACCTCTTTTGGGCGTCCACTGCGTTCACCGTCTTCGGTGCTCATTTCACCACGTCTAAAATTAGCATACCAATCCCTGATGGTTGATTTTCCTGAGACAGTGTCCGGAAGCTCGACATCAAGCCAAGTTTTTGCTTCAACTGTATTTTTCCCCTTCAAAAAGCAATATTTTATCAACACGCGAAATTAATTTTTATCCATTTTTTCACAATAACGAAAGTTGCTTCACTCAAAATGCTATAATTCACAAACTAATGATCCGACAGCTGTCAAATTTATAGACGTGTCTTTTGAAGTAATGGCTAACTAAAATCATATCGACTTAAGTCTAGTAGCGCCATCTATGTGTCAGGCCGGGGACTTCTCAATTGCCCTGTTACAATATGTGTTATTATTTTATTGTTTATCTTTAAACTGCTTATGTAATTGAAGTCAATAAAAAGTTTTATTTCTCCAAACTTTTCGAGTTTTCATACTTTGTCACACCCGTCACATAAAGATGTCACACCCGTCACATTTTCTAAAAAGTTTTTTTTTAAGAATTTTTTTTTTTACAAACAGTAAGTATCTAATACAATTAAAAACACTCTAATGAAATAAGTACATCAAAATAATTAAGCGCGTTTTACGGAAAATTTTACATTTTGAAGAGCTCAAATTTGTAAGGTCACACCCGTCACAGTTTTCTAATGGTCATTCTAAGCAGAAAGCATGGAATTTTAGTGCCAAGCTGTTATAAAACGTTATTAAGATTAACATCGCAGCTTTTTTTAAATTTTAAATTTTATATTCTTGAATTATAATCAAAAATGTGAGTATCATGGTCACACCCGTCACAATGGAATTACCCTGATTTAATACCAAAAGATAAATATGTATTTAGTATACTACACGACGTATACGTATTATTGATGAATACAAATAAATATTACTCATACGTTTAAATTCCATAAAATATAAAATAAATTGATGTATTTATTCTCTCTTGTTTACTTTTAATTTCTCATTTTTATAAAACTACCCTGCAATTTTTTTACACATTATTTTTTATAAAAACAAAACACCATCAATGAACTTTTTATCACTTTTGTTATTAATTCATACCCTTAAGTATTATTTTAAACATCCGTTTATTTTAATTACATCTTTTACGAAACAATATTTTTTTATTACTTTATACATTAATTAATCGTTCTTTTATCTTATTTTTTTATTTTTATTCTTATTCTTATGTTTGCAATGGTATTTACTTAAAAATATTAACGAACGTCCACTTAAGTATACTTGGCCATCGTATACCAGACGTAGCAGTGCCTTTGTTCAGTGTTTATCCAGCATCAAAACATGCAATTACAGGACTGTGTCAAACAGTGCGTCAGGAAATACATTTTCTTAAATTAAATATAAAATTAACAGTAAGTAAATATTTATTTAATGAAATAAGACAACATTCAATGTGTCTGTGTGTGTGTGTGTGTGTGTTTGTATGTGTTACACATGCGTTTGGCATGTAATGGTATTGGGAAAGAGATTAAACAAAATGGACAGAAAGGCAGGGGATAATGCACATTATAAGTAACATTTTATAGTACATTCACAGAGTTAATTTTATTGGATGAATTTCAATGCAACATTTTTAGTAAACTAATGAAGGTTTCTTTTTTAAAGTGAATGAAAAATTTCTTAAATTTAATGCAAAGCTTTACAATTTTCATGACACAGATTCTAAAATAAATTTTTTAATTAAGTTTAAAGAATTTTTAATAAATAAAATTAATTTTTTCATAATTTAATAAAAAGTTTTGATGGACGTGAACCAGCAAAACTTCATTAATTTTATTCAAAAACTTATTGATACATACCTCTCTCAGTGTTAGTCGGGGTCAAGTTATAAGTTACCAAAATGATGTTTTGATTAGTAGCATGCACAATTTATACACTTACAAAAATAAGATAAATTTAACAAAAATATTGTGGTTTCAAATTGGTTTTGGTAAACTAATTTTTTTAAGAAACCTAAAACAAATTTTCAAATTTACCATAATTTTATTTATTTTTATAAAAAAATGTGTGTATTTTTACTGAAAATCTTATTATTTGTTTAAACCATACTTGGGAATTTTTCATTACTATTGAGATTTTTCAAGCAAATGAAAAAATTTTAAATACTATTTATTGGTAATGAAATATTTTCCATTAAAAATTTGTTTACTAAACTTAAAATAGTTTGTAACCCAGCAAAACTTTGGTAATGGGTGCGATATTCTCATGCTCTACCTTTTTCATTATTTACAAGCATAAAGTAATAAGTTACTGATTATTGATTACGTAATATATGATTTAGAAATGTAAAGTAATAATTGAAATATTTTTGAAAATCTATTTTTAGATACATTACTTTAGGTTTTTTTGTAAGCAAAAGGGTAATGTATGTAAGCAAAAAGGTAATGTATGTTTTGATAACACTAGCGAAAGAACGAAGCGCAACAATTAATTTAAGTTTCAAGCAATCAAATACTATATGCGTCGATAGCTCAGTGGGTAGAGTTCTTGGCTGGCAACCAGATTTCCCTGGTTCGATTCCCATCTTGACCACAATATTTTTAATTACAAATAATTAAAATAAAATATTTGTAATAATTTTAAAAAAAAAAATCCACTTTTTTAAAAATCTAAAACACATTTATTTTTTCCATTCTCGTAACCATATAAGTAACCCCTTACATTATCACCTCTAAAGTAATGGGTATATACATTACTTTGAGGCTCATCGCTTGTAAAATTCATCAATGAAGTAAGGTGTAAAGTAATCCATTGGCCCCTATGGCTATACATTACTTTACCCATTATTTGGTAATGTGTGGTTTTGCTGGGAAGTTAAAGTAACAGAATATACCATTTAAAAGAAATGATATTTTATTTAAAAACCGGTCTAATTACTTTCCATTTAAATAAAATGGTTTTTTTGTTTTATTTTTAAATGGTTTTAAAACAACTGACATATTAGTAAAAAAACAAATGATTAATCAGTTAAAAATAAATATTAAAATTTGATCTTTCAATTCTGTAAAATATAACTGAGTATTCATTTATTTCAGATTGTTTCCGTTTTTTGTAATTTATTTTTGTTTTTGACCTACAAAATGTACACTGACTGTAGACCAGTGGTTGGCAGAAAGAGAGAATATGAATGTATTGGTGTTTTACACCGTAAGAAATTATTTGATCTTTCTAGATAAATGAATAAATAAATCTATTAATAAATGAATTAATCGATAAGGGAATATCCGTATTCATTGAATTAATATCGTTCATGTTTTTGTTTTCTCCATTATAAAAATTAAAAATAATTTATTATAATGATAATAATAATTTTTTGATTGCATACAAGGCACTTATTTGATATATTTCACGAAAATAAAATTCATCCCACTTTCGGTTCAACATTTTTAATTTAAAATGTAAACGAAAAACAAAATAAATACCTACAATAAAAAAAATACCTATAATAAAAAAAAACAAATTTTTAGAGTGTACTTAATTTCTTCAACAAAGCGGCATATACTTGCTCTGTTGAAAGTAAGCGTACTACTTAATGAAATAATTGTATTTTTGTGCTCTTAGCTGTGAGATTTGTTGACATTAGTGTAGTGTACGTGTAAATTGCCGATTGTGTTCGGCCCCTGAGTGCTATGAGTGCCGATCACTGCTGTAGACACTTTTTGTTTGAATGACCATATGTGTGTATGTGTGTGTGTTAATGAAGATTTTGTAACTCGAATTGAAATAATTGTGTATATAAACAAACGATTCAAATACAATTTGAAACAAATTGAATATTTTTGAGTATTTTTATTTTTTAACAGAAAATTTAAATTTGTAATAACTTGAACGGAAATGGAAATAAACCACAAATTTCCGTATTGTGGATAAATTTTTATTAAATTTGTAAATAAATTAAAAAAATAAACTGTAATAGTAAATCATTTTGAAAAAGTGTATAAAAATTGAAAAATAAAAATTTCTTTGAAAAATTTATTTTTAACAGAGCGTAATAACCTTTTGCCACTGAACTAACATCTTTTATCTTTCATAAATTTACAAAGATGTTAACATGTTCCCACAAGAATTATACAGGGCAAAAATTCTACATCTTTCTACATCCACAAAATATGATCCTTTCTCATTTTGTTACATCTTAAATCTTTCGTTATTTTAAGTGTCATCACTAAAAAAACGACAAAAATCGATATTATCTGTGCCATCACTAGCAAACTGACATTGCAGAAAATAAACAAAAAAAATTTATTCAACAAAAGAAAATGAGCGGCACATGTCTACCATAAATTCTTCTTCATCATTATCTTCTTCCAGAATTGCCTTTAATATTTAAATGTGCTGCAATAAAATTCGGGTTTGTTCTTGCAAAGCAACAACTACTCCAATGATTAATACTTTCTCTAAATCCTTTTTTTATGTTTAACAAAAATTATGCGTCTTTTTCTTTTATTTTTTTTGACAGCTGAATAAATAACCGATGAAAGATGTTGCCAATGTAGCAAAATGTTTCACGTTTTCAACATCTTTCATGCGTTTCACAAAGATTTTGTTCAGTGTAAAAAACCTATAAAATAGTTTTATTGAACTACAAACAATAAACTACGTGATATTCTAAGTGTATTTATATACACTGCTTTTATTAAAAAAAAAGTTTTACTATAAAAAATAGCCAATTTGTACCCAAGGTTCCCTTCTAAAAAGTAATAATGGTTCGGTCATATATATTAACCCTCTCCGACCCTCCCTAAAATGGAAAACAGTTTGGGGTTAGACTTGCACACCCCCCCCCCCCCCCGTTCTGTTGCACAGTGTTATTAATTAAGTTACAATGGAATTTAAAAACATTACCTTTGATCAATGAAATTATACACTTAAAATAGTTTGTATGTTAAAATAACTGAAAATGTCATTTACAAGAAATGATATTTCATTTAAAAACACATCTACTTAATTTTCATTTAAATGCCTTTTGTTATTTATTTTTTAATGTTGATTAATCAACTGACACATCCGTAAGAAACAAATGATAAAATCAGTTAAAATAAATGTCAAAATGTTACCTACCAATTCCTTAAAAAATAAATGTTTTTATCATTTATTTGAAATTGTTTCCCTTTTTGTATTTTTTGTTTTTTTTATATACTCGTACAATACAAAATGTATGTATACATAGCTATAGACACTTTTTGTGCGAATGTGTTTTTGTGGGTGTATGTGTGTTTATGAAATTCTTGTAATTTGAATTGAAAAATTTTGTGTATACTCCCAAAGACCTCCCAAAGACCTTTCCAACAAGCCCAAAAACAAAAATCCGACCACTGGTTCAGACGTTAGCAATTTTACCCTACTACCCTCCGACCACCAATCCGAAAGTTTTCAAACCGCTGCCATTTCTCACACTTGCATTTTCGGGGATGGTCTTAATGGACATATTTTCATCACGCTGGTGAAATTCAGCGGGTCGCGACTGAATCACCCTGTATAATAATTTAGGGGATTTTTAAAGATCTTGGAATATGAGAATTTTAGAAGTTAAATTTAATTATCAATTAACAAGCTTTAATAAATTGTACTTTACACATATTTGTATTTATAAAGAGCAATCAGTAATCATGATTGTCATATGTATTGTGACAAAATTATCTTTGTGACTTTTTGGAAAAGAACAAAATTTTTCTGAAGTTTATGGTTTACATTTAAATAGTTTGTCTTCATATTTGTATTTCAATCAAGTCTTTAAATAGAACTGAAACTGAATTATCAGCATCAACACCCCAACTTCAACAACATTGTTCTACCACATACTTCCGCTCTACTCCCAGGCTTCATGCTTTGTGTGACCGACAAAATATCACACATGTAAAACGGAACAATCAAACAATCAGTATATAGAATATATCAGAGATGGGAAGTAATGAATACTATAGAACTAACAGGAAAAGTCTCCTGTCGAAATATAATGAAACTTTTATATGTTGTAGAGGCTTAAAAACTAGGGCACACGCCATTTTTGATCCCACTTGTATCTTACTAGGAAAGTACACCAACCTAAACACAGCGATTTTTATTAAATTTTCATATGTGATAGAAAAAGGAAATCTGTCTACTGCGGAATTTTAAGGGGTCACAAATGGGTTAAAAACAATTTTCGTTTTTTAACTTTGCAAAGTATTTAAACTTATGGCAGAATATGCAAATGTGAAAGGGATTGTTGAGGGCCTTTTTCAGATGCTGTTTAAGATAATTTCAGATATTCTTGCTATTTTAGATTTTAACAAATTTTTCGCGAAGCCCCTATTTTCTACTTTTTAAAACAAAAATTCTCAAATATTTCATTTTTGATACACATCAATAAGCCAACTAAAAAGGATGGGTAGGTACGTTCGTAAATGCAGTAGTTGCGCATCATTGCAGCATAATAAAAGTACAACGTTCAAAAAAGCATCACTTGGCAGCACTGATTTACGTGAAACGTTTTGTATGCAAACAATTCACAGTGCTGCCGCATATTTTTGCAGCTATGGCATCATTAAAGTTTCTGATGCAATAGTGCGAAATCAGTCTTCTTTTTTGTTTAAATTGATTTTAAATAATCAAAAATCATTACATTTTTATATTAATTCTTTTTTTATTATAAGTTAACAAAAAAGATCTCATTTTACCATCAAGATTTTCAATAATATTTGTTAATGTTATTGTGGTGAACATATTTTTATCTTTTGCAAAATGTTCTAAAAAGCAAACTGTGCCGTTGTTGAGTAGTAGCAAAGCATCTGCAACAGATGATCATGCATCAGCAACAAAAATTGGCATAACTGCCGCAGTGATGCACAAATTTTCTGCATTTACGAACGTACCCGATCTATAGCATATTTTTCATTTAGAAAAAATAAAATATTAAAACAAATGTATATGTAATTAAAATTACCGCAAAATTATTTATATATAATGAAAAATGTAGTTATTTTTACCGTTAAAAAACAACTAAAAAATGCAAAAAAAAAATAACGAACAATGTTGTGAAAAATAGCCAACAGATTTTTACTACAAAATTTTAAATAACTGACAAAAATTAAAAAAAAAAAACTACTATTTTTCGGTATTTTATAAAAAAAAACTAATTTTTTCTTCTGATAATTTTAATTAAACTGTTTCATAAATCGTTTGTCATCAACTGTTCATCAAATTTATCAAGTTTTCAAATAAAATGAAGAATTTCATAAAAAATTATAAAGAATTTTCCATAAATCTTTCAGTTCTTAAACAAATTTATAAAAAAAAACTGAAATTATTTATTTCTAATTGATGAAATTTCTTTAAAATTATGTGATAAAATTTTTTCATAAATATTGATGAAATTTCTTTAAATATAAATAAAGAAGTATTCCATAAATCTTAACATACACTCAGAATATTATGTAGTTTACTGTTTGCAGTGTAATAAAAAAGTTTTCCGTTACATTTAAAAATAAAGGAATATCTATTTTAATATTTTTATACATTTGTTCGAAATGATTTACCATCATTTACCAATTTTTTCAGATTCATTTATTTTTTTTAGATAAAAATTTACCCACAAAACGGTTATTTGTGGTTCATTTGTGTCCGTTACAGTTATAAAAAATTTTATTAAATTTTAGACAGTAACTATTTCAAAAAAAAAAAAATATTCAAAAAAAATTCCAATTTGAATTTTTTTTATTAAAATTGATTTATTATATACAAAATTACTTCAATTTAAATTACAAGAACTTTATAAACACACATACATACCCATTCGCACAAAATGTGTCTATAAACATACATACATTTTGTAGATTAAAAAACAAACAAAAATACAAAAAACGGGAACAATTCACAGAAATTAATATATCATTTATTTTTTACGGAATTGGTGAGTAAAATTTTAAAATTTATTTTAACTGGTTAATCATTTTTTTTACCGATGTGTCAGCTACTTAAACAGTATTTAAACATAAATAATAAAAACCATTTTATTTAAACGAAAAGTATGTAGAGCGGTTTTTAAATGAAATATCATTTGGTCCATTGACAGTAAGGTTGCGATTTTCATCGCTCTTGAATTAGTACGGTACAATGATGCCACCGGTCCACAAACCGCACCAAACAGTGCATCTTTCAGGGTGCGCTGTCGGCCTCTGGCTACTCTTCTCAGCCAGAAATGAGCTAAAAATGAGCTTCGTCGCTGAATACAATTTTTCGATAGAAACACATTTCACACACAGCACGAATTTTGATTATAAACATCAATTATTTGCACTCGTTGTTCGTTTGTTAGTGTATTTATGGTGAAATGGCAAACCTTACTGATCATTTTTGACATTGCCACATATCACGAATCCATAAATTTCATAAATTCCCTGAGTGTACTTAAACATTTTCAAGAATAAGTATATTGTACTGTCCATCTATGGCATATATTGTATGCATATGTATATATTTTGTTTTTTATTTTGTTGACATATCCACCAACATTCACCATTCAACAACATAAAAAGGATGATAAAAAAATTAAATAAAATTAAAAAAAATTAAATGTTTAAATCTATGAATGAAATACAGTCAACCAAAGATAAGGGAAACTTTAAATAAAAGGAAAACTCACAAACACCATTGAAATTTCTTGATAATTTTTGAAATGCATTAAGATTTAATTGTTCTGGCGCATTGCAAAATTTTCACAAAGTTTGGTTTCACTTATTTAAAAATGACTGTATCCATAACGTAAAGCCAGTCAAACGCATTTACAACTACTCAAATTTCATAGTTTTTTTTTTCTTTCTTCTGTTTAATAACTGTATGTATGTGTGTACATAAGTGTGTATGAGTGTGTTTGAATGTTTTTTAAATATCCACATCAGAAACTGCTGTTGCTTGTTGATGCTTTGCAACGCTTGATAATCATAAAAATGTAAATTCACTCACAAATACTCTTGACTACTGGGGCTACAAAACAGCGAAAACTGAAAAACACGAATGGTTAGTGGTGGGCTTTTGGTTAACTAAAAGACTGGACACATTTGAACAAAGCACGCAGTGGTAGTGGTGGTAATAGTACACAATAGTATGGGTGTGAGTATGAGAGTGTATAAGTAGTGCCTGCGGGTAATTAAATGGGAAATAAGTATAAAATTGCTTGTTGCTTTTACTCTCTACGACAAATCCTCATGCACATGAATGTGTAGTCATCATCATCATCGTCATCATCATCCATATCGTTATACTCATCGTCAATGTTATCGCCATGAAACAACAAAATATGTAGTTCTTTTATATACCGTAATTTGCAATTAAAATGTAATTTAACTGACGTTTATATTGGATTCATAATAAAAAAAAGTATGCAAAAAAAACAACAGCTTTTTAATGGAATATTGAAATCTATGGTTAGTTAAGAATAACGCTGATAGTGACAAAATTAAGAGTTATTTATGAATGTTTATCATGTGTTATAACCCAGTAAACAATATATGTTCTTTTTCGGTTTGATGCACAATGTAGGGTTTTTTTCGAATTTCTCGCTTATTAGAAATAATTAAATCCAACATAATGTGTATTTGAAAAAAGTCGATTTATAAAACTTACAATAACACAGTTCAACACAAAAAAAAATACGGGGTTCCGACGGTTGATTTTTCTTAAGGAGACCAAAACAAAATATACGAGTGTCGGCGTTCTGATAGATCACATAGGAATTTCATTTTAGAGGCGGTTAAAGTTTCTCTGGCCTTTTCTTGCAGCGTATCGGTATATAAAACTATGTTTTCTTTACATCTGAGGTGTAGGGTATGTTTAGCAACTTTGTAGATAATGGTATGGCAAATATTTTTGTAGAACATATTAACCCTCTAACTCCCCCTCATAATGACATATTTTGGCTTTATTCTAACAAATTGTAAATAAAACTCTGATGTGTTTCTAAAATGAAACTCCGATGTGATCTAACAAGAATCAATTGTCGGAATCCCGTAATTTTGGAAAAAGTTTGAAATTGTTGTACAGTGCAATTTTTAAAAATATGTATGTTGTTCGATAGAAAACTTCTTAGATTTTGGAAACAAAATACAGTTACTAAATTCCAATAAAATTTCTCATTATACATATATGATTCTAATATTGGAATTTTATTGCCTGTGTTAGATGGCTAAATAAATTCTAAACTAAATACAAATTGACAAAAGGTATTAATATTTCTTTGGAAGAATATTTAAAAAAATTTTCAAATTTTATAAAAATTTGGAAACCTGAATTTGGGGTGGGTGCGAACTGGCTAAATAAAATCGGGTTTCCAAATTTTTTAGTGAATTTGAAAACGCGTTTAAGGCAGGATTAGCAACCGTTTCATACGGTTAGTGTTACTGGATAACGGTATTTCAAAATTATTTCGTTAGGTTATTTTAGGATTAACCATGGATGAAGTAAGAATTACATAAACCACAATAATAACAAAATTGACGTTTTTAAAATCAATGAAAGTCGGTACAAACGACTAAAATTTTCTATACATGTATTGAATCATTTTGCATCATTTAAATCTTTTAAAAACATCATGAACAAGAAGATTTTACTTCTTAATTAAAATTTCGTTCAACATTGTTTGATTTGAATATAAATTTTAAAACTATTCCGTTACTTCTTCAAAACAAAATATTATAGTGTAAATTCAAGTCATAAATGCAGAAAAAATGTACATTATTTTCTTTTGAAAACACTGCGAGTATCACACTTCTAAATAATTTTTCCATTGGGTTATAAGCTGTGTTTATGCGCGAAGCTATCGACGTTGGCTTTTGCCATTCCCATACAAATTTGTAATAAGTTACGTTAAGCGTTAACACGAAACGTCGGTTTATGTTAAATTTATGTGGGAATGACAAGCAGATTTTGATAGCTTGCCACATAATCACAGCTATTGAATTTTAATTTATTTCAAACTAGTTCAATTGAACGATTCACTTAATTGATCGAAAAATTTTGTTAACAAACTAAAAGTAATATTCAAGTTCAAAGTTACACAAAGTAAATAAAATCCTTAATGCCAGTTAATTTATATCAAAAAAAAAAAAACAGAGCTTAGGGCTTAACAATAGTTATGAAGGTTAAATTTTTATGCAGTTAACAATAGTAAGTTACCCACCCAACAATATAATTTTTGTTTCATAAAATATATTTCTTTATTTTATTAAGCAGCTTTTTTGACATTTTGTATATCTCAAATTTCATTAGCAAAAACGTAAACAAATTTCAAAAAATATTCTGCAGGTTATCCTGAAACGTAATAAACTGTGACAAAGTCAGATCCTTTTCGTAGTTATTTAACGGTTTTGCTTGAGAGAACTACAAAAAGGGACGTCCTAAGTGATACACGCCATCTTTGGCTAAGAAACACAGAGGGTTCTTTGTCTTCTTAAATTAACAAATTTAAGGAAAATGTTGCAAAAAAAAAACATATCACAGTTACATTTCTTGTTATTATTGGAAAATGGAAAAATGTCATAAGTTTATTTTGTGACTTTTTTAGCTTAAACTTTAATTAACATATACAAATTAAATTATTAAGTGAAAAAAAAACAGTTTTAGTGCCTTCGATAAATATAAAGTTTAAAAGGAGCAATGTCAATTATAGGAAAGCCATTATGCCGTATGTCAGCAGACAATATTATTATTACATAAAGCGCAAATTCAAAATTTTTTAACTTTTGCTAACAAAATTTTAAAATATATTTTAAGATATTTTATGTTCACTATTTAAGACTGTCAAGATTAGAAATGGGCACGTGACCCATTTTTTTACTAACGCTCACGCACGATCACGAACTAAAAATTACAAATATGCACTATAATTTTTTTAAATGGTTACTGGTAAGTGGTTAAAATTAGGAAAACTTACGAGTTTGTTTTTTAAATTTATTGTTTTTATTTGAAAAAGAATATTGAAAATAATTTAAACGTTTTCCAACAAAAAAAAATCCTATACCTAAGTTTATTATTTTTTAAAAACTACAAAACTTTTATTTGAAAAATAAATAAAATATTTAATTAAAATTTTTAAAATTTATATGAACTAAGCTGCATGAAAATTTTCCTTAGAAATAGTTCATTAGTTTCTAAAACCAAATAAATTTTTATTATCGCATAGAAAAAAAATTATTACTTTTTGTTTTTAAATGCCTAAACTAATTTTTAGAAAAAAAATTCTTAAAAATTAGAAAGTGGTAGACTTAAAAACTGAATTTATAAATAGTTTTCTAAAATTTAGTTAAATTTAGTTAATTTTACTACTCGCGAAGAAAAAAATTAACACACATTAAGTTCAAGTACTTTCTTATTTTAAGTTAGACACATTATTTGAACTAAATGGGAGTAAATAATGTTTTAAATTTTTTTTTTTTTTTTGAAATAAACTTAGTTTTATTACATTTTAGCATGCAAATTTCTTAAAACTGAGATGTTTTTCTAAAAAATTGATAAATTTTTATTGAATATACTGGTTTTTTCCTAAAATCAAGAAATATTACTTTGGAAAGATGTGAACTATTTCTGAGTATATAAATTATTTCGTTTTTACCCAAACATAGGAATTTTAATTCATTTTAAGAAAATTTATCTAATTTTAAACTATTTTAAAGGAAATTTTGTATTAATTTGTAGTTCATGTCTTTTGTTTTTGAGTGTACACACATTGACTCATTTCAATGCTTGTAGATAACTAAAGTTACAATAGTTTTTGCACTATTGCAAGATAATGTTCAATAAATTATAGTTTTCCTAACTCATAAATGCTGCAAAAAATATTAAAAAAATATTATGGCGGCCTTAGTATATTAATGAAACCTATCCCCTAGCCTGTGCTAGTGTATAAACCCACCTTAAAATTAGAATGTACATATTTTAAATTTAACATTTACCTCTAACAGATCAATATATTTCTTATATTTCAAAACATAAATACGTATGTACACACAAAATGTTTGACAGTTTCTATTGCCAATATTTTTTTTCTTTTTAGAGCATTAATCCTGGTCTGGTCGATACTGATTTTCTAAATGTTTATTCGCAAACAGTTGCCGAATTGCCTAAATTAAATGCCGAAGATGTTGCACAAGCTGTTTACTATGCATTGGAGACACCCAATCATGTACAGGTGGAGGATATAACTTTACAAGCAATGAGACGTCATGGTACGGACAATGAATGATTGACACAAATATTAACTGAAAACATAAACAATGAACTTCTTAATTTGTCCATGTAGATGAAGTAGAGAAACACATACATACATAAATAAAATAATTAATAATAATACATAAATGTACTACGTTGCAAATTTACCTGCTGAGTTTTATTTATTGATAAAGTTTTAATTATATGTGGGTGGTAAGAAAATGGGTGATTCAGTATAAATAGTGAATAAGCTGACCTTAAATGTTGTATGGGTCACTAGATCAGCACATTTTGAATTATTTCATTATTTTTTTAAATTTTAAATAACACTTTTGTGTAAAAATTATGAAAAGAAAAATTTGAAATGCCTTCAACACGTCACTTAAAAATGTTTAAGTAAAAATAAACAAAATTTGGAATCACTCATTAATTTCTTATAAAATCTATGAAAAAAAATACTTATTTTATCTCCATCACAAAAAGGTTTTTGATAGAAAACAAGCATATTTAAGAATCACTGCCAATAAAAAAAATATATAATATTTATAGTCATATTCCAAAAAACATATCAAATGCCAGGAAGGGACTTGATTCTTGTTGTGCGGGCGAAAAAATTATCAGTGCAATAAATATAATAAAAAATTTGAATGAAATTGCCGAAAGGATTATTTTAGCAAATACGGAGAAGGTGGGTTTAAACAGTAACTAGGCCCAAATGTGGTCCGATTTTCGTGAAACTTGGGGACATGACTAAAGGTTTTTTTTATAAGATGAATAACCCAAACATGCCATTTAACCCCAATTCATGTCAAGTGTGATTCCGATTCAATTAATAGTTACAAACATCAGCAAAAACCCATTTCACCCTTTTCACGTAGTTATGTATATACACTTAAAGAAAAAGCTTTACTATATATCTACACCATTTAAAATAAATTAAAATTTATTTAAATCAATTGGTTTTATTCTGTATTTTGAAATGTTCTTTAAACAACTGGCACATAAGTAAAAACAAATGATAAATTAAGATAAAAAAAATTTTGAAGTTTTACCTACCAATTGACGTAGTTATGTATATACACTTAAAGAAAAAGCTTTACTATATATCTACACCATTTAAAATAAATTAAAATTTATTTAAATCAATTGGTTTTTGTTCTGTATTTTGAAATGTTCTTTAAACAACTGGCACTTAAGTAAAAACAAATGATAAATTAAGATAAAAAAAATTTTAAAGTTTCACCTACCAATTCATCCATGATATGAATAAATTTTTATTCGACTTTTAAAGAAAATTAATTATCTGACAGCCGGCTTTCAACTGCCGGCGCAATTTTTTCTTCAGCTGCCGGCGCAGTTCTTCGTGTGGTCACTATAAAAGTTTGTAATTATCAAGGGTTACCATTGTCACATAATATTGTTAATTTTTTTACTTTTCGTATTTATCATATGTAAACAAATAAAAATATACGATAATAAATTATATGAAAAGAATATAAAATATATATTTGATTTATTTTTACAAATTTTGAAGTCATTAATTCAAATTTAAACTATTCTTAAGGTTAGCTTACACTGAACATACTGCTTAAGTACTTTTATATTTCTACTACTTCTTTTTACAACTAAAGCCAGCTGCTGCTGTCGTGTCTTCTTTTTCTTTATTCGTGGTTAAAGCAAAAAAATACGGGAGATTTTTGGTGAAAATTAGGCTTTTGGATAAATTAATTGAAAGTTTTCAACATTTTGCTGAAAATTTTATTAATTTATTTTAATACTTATATTATTAGGTAAGCAAACACAAATAAAACAATGCTAGTGGCGTGAAATAATTGCATAGGAGACAAAGGAAAAAATTGTAAAAGAAACACGCATATAGCCTGACTGGCTGGTTAGTTGGTTGACAACTAGAAAAAGTAGTGGGGTGATTTGTATCTAAATGATTGGTCAGAATTGAAATGAAGTGAAAATGCAATGTCGCTAATATTAAAAGGGAACGTTTTACTGAAATCCAACAAGAATTTGTATAAATATATTTCCAACAACCAACAAGACCTCTAGAAATGATCCCAATTTGTATAAATGTTACGATTAAAAAGTCTAAAGTGCAAAATTCATTTTATTAATATATTCCCCGGAATATAAAAGCTATTAATATATTTTGATTTAGAGTACATTATTATAGCGAATTTATGTCAAGGTTTTGTGTATATTTTATTTATTAAAATCTTTTTTAATATTAATCCATAGCGTATCTCTTATCTTCAGAAGTGGGTCGTTATTTAATTAACTTCCTTGTCTTTATGCTACGTTCAATTTTTATTTGTCTTGTAATAATTATATATGTATAATTTAAAATGAACTTTTTTCGTAAATTGTTGCATTTTTTCACCTTTAGTGTGTTATTAAAAAATGTCATAATTTCTCTTTTTAATTATTGTCATTCGTTTTATTTTAGCTTAGTAAGTAGCATTAACAGTTGTCGCCGCCGCAGCATTCGTTACCTACACTTAACTCCACAACCACCACCATATTTTGCCTGCCCGCTCCCGTTTTTTTTATAAAAGCACAGAAAAATAACACAAAATGTTTATCTGGGATTGGTTCACTGGTGTTTTAGGATATTTGGGTAAGTGATGGTTACACATATTTAAAATTATTTTGAATATCTTAAATTATTTATTAATTGTTATTGCCAACAAAGCATTGTCAATTGAACCTTATGTTAGCAACATCTACAACGTGATAGCGGTTTATACCGTCGTTTATAGCTTTGTAGTGGTTTTGTTGTTGGTTTTAGACTTAATTTTTACATTTGACTTTTTAACTTTGGCTTTAGTTTGAGATTTTAATAACCAATAACAGTTGTGAGTTCTAGTTTTGTATTAATATTTATTTTTTTTAACGTTTTACTGAAAAAGTTTTAATTAGAAGATTAATGACCCTACGATATGTAAATTATTTTTTTATGTAATCTTATATAAAAAATATTAAAATATATCAACGTAAATGGTTCTTCAGTATGCAATTAAACAATTTAATATTTTGTTGAAATGTGAAACTTAAAAAAAACTACAAAACAAAAAGTGTAAAATCGCAAATATATCTTTAGAAATTGTATCAATTTCAATTTAAATTGACCGACGAAAGACCAGCATTTTGGTTCACGCCCACTCAACATTCAACTAGACATTGGTTCCTAAGTTATCTGAAAATTTTATCATTTGAAGGGTTTTCGGCTTTTTTTGTTTCGACAAAATTTTATTCTTCTCTGCGACGATTTTAATTTCACTTTTCGTGTGCAAAATTATCTTAAACGATTTTAATAGTAGAAAAATTAAACATTATATAAATATCATATTATAAAAAATCTTGTCACGTGTATATTTTGAATTTCTTCTAAATCTCTATTGCCTAAGCCTGCAGTAATAGAAAAAGTTGAATTTGTTTTAATTGAAAACATAGTTAAATACATTTTTCGTGTAAATGGTACGGCTTAGAAGCGGGAAAGAAAATCTAAATTTCATAAAATTTAAACAAAAATATTTTATAATGAAACAAATTTTTTAAAAACTTAATAAAGATTAGACATTACTGGAAGATGTAGGCAAAAAATTAGGTTGAAAGCTCCTTTGGAAATAATATTACAATCGATTTGTATTCTCCTTCTGAGATCGTCAAGAAAATCACCTCCATAAATATTGAACCAGGTGTAGAAGTTGAAGTAACCATTGCCAACTAAATATTACATCATTTACAGATGTATAATTTAAAATTTTTTAACAAAGGATAATTTAAAAATAAAATAATTTTGTCTGAAATTGAAAAAAAAAATAAAGTTTGGATATCATTCTTCTCAAATAAAGAGAATATTTTTCACACACTCGTAATTAGGTGTATTCGACGTACGTTACCGCGGGTGGCCGCAGGAACCCAATCTTACCAGAAAGCGTTTCTTGTAACAAAAATTGGGTAAAAGAGAGCGTTCATGAGAGAGTAATTGTTTTTCTCATTTTACCAGAACTTACCTGTACTTTTTGTTTGGGTAAAATGGTAAAATTGTTAAATCATCAGCTGTTGCTAATAAATTAGCCGTTTTGCATTTTTTAAAAAAAATTAAAGTTAAATAAAAATTTACCAAAAAGAACTTTTCCTTCTTAATAATGAAAAATACATTTGAAAATGTAAATAAATATTTGCCATTTCAAATATATAATATATATAAGTTGTTTTTTAATATGAATAAAAATGATGTTTATTTTTATGGTTTTGTGAGAGATTTTTTTTGCTTACTCTCATTTTACCAGGCTTTACCCAAAATTACATCGTACAGACCTATTACATATCTCATCATGGTAACAATCGCAGTTATATTCCTCCTGCTTTAATGGATTGTAAAAATGTCTTCCTTAAAGTTAGACAGAAAATTGGTTTGCGTCATCCGTTTGAAGGACCTTATAGAGTTTTAGAAAGAAATAGTAAATTTTTTAAGATTAAGAAAGGAGATTCGGTTATTTCTGTTTCTATTGAGCATTTAAAACCAGGATTTGTTGATGTTGAAATAAATGATAGAGAAGATACTAATTTACCTGTAACTCCGAAGAAAAAGGTTACATTTTATATAAATACTTTATCGTTAAACCATAACTTTTAAGCTGATGGGGGAGTAGATGTAGGAACTTGTTCTTAAAATATAAATTTTTTATATATTCTATCATTGAAATTGTATGTTTGTTATGAAGTTGAAAAAGAATAGTATAATTAATTTTCTTTTGATTGAATAAAGAAGTTTTTATATAAAACAAATATAATTGTATCTGCACATGATTTTGGCTTAAATAAGAAATTTAGCCAGTTCGCACCCACTATTATTATTTTATTATTTATTTATATACATTTATAAGCATTAAATTTCTAGATTTACCATAAACCTTTTTGGCCGCTGCCGTCTAATTTAAATGAGAAAAGCAAATTTTAAAACGCATTTGTTATTGTTTTTTTTTTTTTTTTTTTTTTTTTTGTTTCTGTTGGTTTATTAGATTCATAGATATTTATTAGATTTATAGATATTTTAGATATATAATGAAAAGTTACTAGCTTCTAATACATCGCACTCTGTGAGCTTTTAAATAGAATGTATTTTAGGACTGACAGCTTGTTAGAATAGTTTATTCATTCTCTTACATGTCGATTAAAGCCAACCCTGTAATTGAAGATCAAAGCTTTGTTATGAATGACTTTAACAGAATTATAAACAAGTAAAAAAACGCTTAAATCCGGCTGCGCCGAATCTTTAAATACCCTACACCAATATTCTAAAAAAATGTTCTCTACTGTTTTTGATACAAAGGGTGTGTGTGAAATGAAAGCAAAGTATGCTTCATAGTAAATTTTTGACAGTTTTGGGGTGAATAAAATTTCACTAGCCCCTAGGGCTAGTAGAATTTTTGACATTAAAATAAAAATTTTTGAGTTTTAAAATTTGAAAGCTTCTAAAATCAAAATGAAAACAAATCAAATAAATTCGATTTTTTTCTCACATAAAAATTTAAAAAAATATTTTTTACCATGCCACTTTGCTACCGTTATACACACACCCAAATAATGTAAAAAACTTTATGGAAGTGAAAAAAATTGTTTGAGGTGAAAAACTTTTTTGGATGCGAAAACAATTTTTTTGGCGGAAAAAAAATTTTGAGATGAAAAAAATTTTTTGTGCCGAAAAAAAATTTTTGAGGTCAATGCAAAATATTTTATTCATTTCAGAAAATGTATTATGTACCAGTCGCTACTATGAAATTGTACTTAAATACACCAATTTGTATGCAAAATTTAGAGGTATCTTCGCACTTTTTAACCGCTGTATCGTTTTTGCTCATTTTCAATACGAAACTACTCGGGAGGATGTTCAATAAACTGGGTAAAAATAGGTACCCCCGCTAGCGTCTTCACGTCGTGATCGTCATTTTAACAGACAGACGGACATCGGTAAATCGACTTAAAATTGCATAAGGATTTCGAATATACAGTTACGAGCAAATAAATAGGTTCACATAGTAAGAACGTATAAATTCATGCACAAAAAATTAAACAAGGACTAGAAAAAAGATAACGTTTATTAATATGCTACATGATAAGCTTTAATAATACATAATTAGTATTAACATTTAATTAAGAAAAGGAAAGAAATACTAAAAACTATTTATCTGTCGAGCAAATAAATAGATTTATTAAAAAACAATTTTAATAAAAAAGACTTACAAAGAGAGAGTATTTACTAATATTTTGTTAAAAACCCGTTGTTTTTTATAACCGATGAGCATCTACGAGGCATAAAGTCATAAAGTGCTTTACATTCTTCTGCAGGAATTGAGTACCAAGCTTCTTGTATTATTGCCCACTAATCTGCTTTATTTTAAACATTTAGAGGTGCGATTATGTCTTTAACAGTTCTCCAAAGATTCTCAATTGGATTTAAATCCGATGACTTAAAAGGCCTCTTCATCAATTTAACATTTTCCTCTCTACACCACTCCTTTTCAGTCATAGAAGTGTGCTTATTGTCATTATCCTGTTGATTCTGCCACTTCAGAGGCATTACCCACTCGGCATATGGTAGCATAATAGCTTTAAGGATATAGAAATATAGATATTCAATCATGTTTCCCTTGATCCAAAATGTTGGACTAACGCCACACCAGGAAAAACAGCCCCATATGAGTATATTTACAACACTATGTTTTATGGTATTTGTAGTGTACTTTGTATCTTATGCCTTCTTTTTTGGGCAACTTGCCCAAGTTCTTTTATCTTAGGTCCGACAAAATTTATCTTACACTCGACGGACCAACGAACGTTTTGTCATTTTTTACACCTTCTGGTCCGACCTATTCTACGTGCTCTTTTGCAAAATTAATTATTTATTTCTCTATCTGTTGTTCAACATTGTGACCTTCTAGGCTCATCTTCGAAATAAGTTTTTTTTTCTGAGAATGGTAACTCTAATTTGTTTTTTTTTTTTATCTATACTGCAGACATAAAATGATTTCTTGTTGACAATACTTTAATACGATAATCATCCTTTTTGGTAGATTTTCGTTGTTGGCCTCTTTTTTAATTTAAAAGTTTGAGATTGGAGAACATTTTAAACCATATTTTTCGATCTTCCCAGAACTTTGACCTTGTACATAAAAAATTTTTTTTACATTAACACTTTTCAAAATGAACCTATTTTTTTGCTCGATAAATGAAGCGGAGCCGCGAATAACGTTTTGAGGACAATTTTTACAAAACCAGTTTTTTTCCAGTTAGAATAACTCTCTTTTATGACTTAAAAATGAAATTAGGCAAAATTATGCAGGATTTCGTTATTAAAATCCCAGTCAGTGGGATACACCACAAAATATTTATTTTTTTTCGATTTCTCAGCAATTTCAATTTTGTCGCTTACAATGTTATTCGCGGCTCTGCTTCAAATATATATTGGTATTTGAATTTTTGGATTTTTCTTACTATTCCTTATATAATTATACAATTATTGTTATGTAGTACTAAAGATAGAATCTTCCCTAGTATTAAACGTTATTGTCTTTTACTATTCTCTTTATATTATTTATTCTGACAATGAATTTGTAAATTATTAGTAAGTGAACCTATTTATTTGCTCATAACTGTATATACATTATGGGGTCTTAGAGCTTTATTTCAATATGTATATAGTAGAGGGAGGGTATAATAACACTCATGTTAGATATGCTAAATTTTTATTATTAATGCGGATACCTGACGATTACATAATTTAAATAAAAACGAAAAGGGTGACAAATTTAACACTCCCTTTTCAGTTTAGTCACCTCTTCAAGATTAAAAATTAAAAAAAAAATTAAGGTTTAAAAATTTTTTAACGAAAACCAACACAAATTTGTCTATTCCAACTAGAATAACATTTTTAACACGTTAATCGCCATGTCAGTCATATGTGTCTGACGCTAAGAAGTTCTATTTCCTTTTTGATATTATCGTGGCGATTAACGTGTTAATAGGTCACAATTTTCAAACCAAATTTATTTACAAATGTAAAAATTTATATTTTCAGGTCTTTGGAAAAAATCCGGTAAATTATTGTTCCTTGGTTTGGATAATGCTGGTAAAACAACATTGTTGCATATGCTCAAGGATGATAAATTAGCCCAACATGTACCAACTTTGCATCCCAGTAAGTAGATATTCAATCAAACTACAAAAACAACATATTTAATTGTGTATAATGTTTATTCTTAATCTTTTTAGCATCGGAAGAATTATCCATTGGTAATATGCGTTTCACTACATTCGATTTGGGCGGTCACACTCAAGGTGAGTTTTTTATCTCTGGCATATTTGAACAACAACAACAAAAAATAGTTTAAAACAAATTAATAAAAATTTAAATTGAATGACTAGGCAAAGTAATAGTAAAGGAAATACTCAAGCTTTAAGTACATACTAACAATTTCTTTGTGTGGATGTATATTTTTTTGTAAATTTGATAAGATATTTAAAGACTATATAATGTGCACAACTTAGGGTGTTAATATTTTTGTTATTGTTATTAAAGTTGTCATAGATAATTAAGAAAAACTTGATTTCAAGGAGGAATATTTATTTATTTATGATAAATGAAATAAATAAATGAAATTACAAAATGTTGAATAAAGAAAAAAAAATCAATTTAATGTATATTTTTAGCACGTCGTGTGTGGAAGGATTATTTCCCAGCTGTAGATGCTATTGTTTTTTTGATAGATGCTTGGGATCGTGGACGCTTCCAAGAAAGTAAAAATGAATTAGACTCTCTCCTCACAGATGAGGCGTTGTCAAATTGTCCTGTACTGATTTTGGGCAACAAAATCGATAAGCCCGGTGCTGCCAGCGAAGATGAACTAAGAAATGTGTTTGGTCTCTATCAATTAACTACCGGCAAGGTAATAAATCTCTTTTATTTCAAATTCAAATTAAATACATTTATTATTGTTTTTATACAGGGCAAAGTATCACGTTCAGATTTACCCGGACGTCCTTTGGAATTATTCATGTGCTCGGTTCTGAAACGACAAGGTTACGGCGAAGGTTTCCGTTGGTTAGCGCAGTATATTGATTAAGTTGATGTAATTTTGTTGTTTTATCTATTATGGGGGCAAAACAACAAATATTCTTTTGTTTAATTTATACATCTATTAAGAAGTGTATGCAATATTTGTGTAACTACAGCAGCCATTGTTTTCCTCCTCTATCATACAGACAAAAACACTCAGACTTACACGAAAACACAGACTATTCATTCACAAACAATAAAACAAAATTAACAGCAGCAACTACAACAAAAACCATAAAGATAATAATAATTAATATAAAAAATAATAAATAAATATAAAAACCAATTGAATGGGAAGCAGGCCCAATTTTTACTTTATAAAGCAAAAGGACTAATTGAAATTTTTTTAATCGCATGAATAGTTACAACAAAAACATTATGTAAAATTATAAAAGCGTGCTTTGTCGTTTCTATTTTATTTAGCAATAATAATTATATCAATGAAGCATCATGTATTCCATACAATTATACTCTTTGTGATGTTTTACAAAATGTAAAGGATTTGATATTAATCCCCGCTCTTTTTTTTTAATTTTAGTTGCAAGTATGTTTTTCAGCTTCTAAATATATTTTTCTTTGTTCTAGTAGTTTCTTTTTCATAAGTTTTATTAATTTTATTTAGCATAAATTTTTTTGCCTTGTAACATATTCTAATGATTCTCTGTGCAAAACAAAAAGAAAATATCCTAAATAAAACAAAAATATCCTTTTTTAAATAATTTATTTTATTTTTTTGGTTTTAATCACACTTATTTTATTTCGATTGGGGAAATTGAATTGAAATTATTTTATGCTGGGGTACCCTTTTGAACGCCCACAGTTACTTAATATCAAAGGCTGAAACATAATTGGCTTTAAATAACTTAAGCTGTGTTATGATATAAAAATTTTAAATTGCAATTATTTAAAGTTGACAGTATTTTCATTTCTTACCGATACCTGGTACTTTGCCACCGACCATATAAATAAGACATAAGTTTGCATGCATATTATGCAAAATTCAAATTTTTTTAAGTTAAGTAATCAGCAGAGTAATATAGATTTAAAAAGCCTTAGTTAAGTAAAGAGAAATCATTACACTCAGATTAGTATAATTCAAGGAGTTTCTAATATTATCAGTCAGATTTATTAAAAGGAGTGTAGTATTATATGCGCATCGATATACATACTGAGAATAATTTTACTTTTAGCAGATTTGGCAGAGAAAAGCATTTGCTCCATAAGCTTAGACAACGCTGGTTGAATAGAAAACCGTCTCAAATCAACAGGACCATGAATAGTACCGCGCTACCTTCCTCTGATAATACTTATGTGGTTAAAACAGTATTAATTTAATGCAAAATAACACCAGAAATATAAAGGTAAATAAGGTTTAAGAACTGAATTTTAATATTATTAACATCAATAGACAAAAATCTAACTCTATTAAAGACTTCCAGAACTTCGTATTCAGTAACACAATAAAAAGAAAACCCACCTTCGAAGTCATTTAAATCAACTTCCATTATTTACACTAGAGACTAAGCCACGAACAAAATACTCATTAATAACATTTCCATCACAAATTATATCAGTAAAATTAAAACACATCTAGATTTCTTTAGAACCCTCCACATGCTAAAAGTATCCAACCCCCAAAACATCTTAGCATAATGCTGTATCTTCTCTCTTCTAATAGCAGGCTTAGCTCTGTTCCAAAATGTACAAAAAAAAACAGCATGAGTTGTTGTTGTTAATTAGAATTTTATTTTAATCACATTATTATATGTTTATAGATGAAAGTTTAAAAATTATAAGGTATGAAGATTGAGAAGGAGGTACTAATGTGTTTTAGAGAAAAGAGTACAAATGATAAAAAAATACTTAAAGGCAAAACCAAAATAGTAAGAAAAGTCAAATAAAATAGTAAATTCATGATATTTCTAAATTACACCATATCTTATAAATTTTGAAAAAATATTAGCTTATTTTAAATGTACATCAGATCAGATTTATTATTAAATATTAATAAATACATAATTGTATTTTATTGTCAATTAAAGTTCAGATATTCTACAATTGATAATATTTAATAACAATTTTCATATCTTCTGAAATACAATTAAAATTTAATAAAAATGATGTTTGGGTTTTGTTGGTGACCATATGGATGATATACTAAATTAACAACTGCTAATACACTGCCTGCAGTTAATACAATTGACTAAACGTAAAATGTTAACTATTTTCTATAAGGCTTGAATGTAGTAGACGCCAATTGAGAAATTTATCCAGGCAATTGGCTCTTTTTTTAGAATCACGTTGATGTTGCACATCTACTACTTTATTCAACCGATCATTTACATGACTATCGCTTTTGGAGTTGTCCTCATTATTACGTTTGTAATCGCCCGATTGGTTTTTTCTACTACATCGCCACCAGAGTGGCGGCCATCATGAATGTGATGACATTGCACCACCCATGCGGCGCTTCTTTTTCTTTTTGGCAGTTAAACTCTCTTGACCACTGTCGGTATACGAGGAACACGAATCATCAGCACTCTTTTTACCCTCAGCTTCTGTATCGCTGCCCGATGATGACGAACTGGATGAGGACGAGCTGGAATTACTCGAACTATCGGAAGCGAAACCGGTACTTTGATCTATATTAATACTATCGGCTATTTTAGCCAAATCAGGTTCTTTTTCACGTAACAACCTTAGCCACTTTCGTGATAGCTTAGGGCGTCCACGTACAGTTTTGTGCCAAACAATTGGAAAATTTGTACGACTGCAAAAATTCTGAGTTATAGCAATAGTATCATCCAAATTCAAAACCACATGCCACCAGCCACCCGGTACAAAGACAGTTTCGCCCGGCTTTTGTAAAATCTCTAAAGGCTTATATTCCTCTGGCCAATCCAATTGTTTAGTACGAGGATAGACAGTACTAAACCAAGTTATGGCCTCATCTCTTTGTTTGCCACCCAGCGTGGAAGGTACTTTTAATAATTCCTTTGGCGTTTGGGTGGGGAAAAGGCACCAACGTTTGTGGCCACTTATTAAAGCATTCCAAGCACTAGTGCCCAAGGGATCAATATGAATACCAGTGCCAGATCTGGCAGGACCCATAACAAACCAACGATACGGTGGGCGACGATCTTCACCACAATATTTGAACAGATCATCACGAAAATATTGTGGCACCACATAATCCTCAAGCAATTTACGACGACGATGATGTTCTCCAAAACTACTATCAAATATATACAAAGGACTGTCGTCTCTTGTGGACTGCATGTATTCTATGTAATATTTCATTTTCATTTTAACACTATAACCTTCATTATCTTCACCGCATTTGAATTTTTGATTACGATACTTTTTGGCCAAACGTGAGAGATTCCATTTTTCCAAGGCCTGCCAACCCCGTTGACAACCTTCAATGACGACTGGTTTGTAAGGTTGTTCGAATCGTTGAATAAATTCTTTACAACCAACTTCACCATCATGTATACGTTCGACATTGTCGTTGACCTCACAAAATGGTTCAAAACGTTCTGCATATTGTAAGGCAGTCCAACCATCTTTGTCCAATTCAGGGCGAGCTTTACGTTTCACATCACGCGTACGTTTACGAGAGCGCTTAGGCAGTTTGAATTCTTCACCCATTTCTTACTTTATTTATAAAATAATAAATATGCAATTAATGAAATGTTTAATCAAGAAATTTTTTGCTAATAATTGTAATAATAATTTCGTCTTTTCTCTTTTTTGCAGCCAGATGCTTTTTTGTGCCGTTTTAAATTGCACGTACTTGCTGTCAAGATGTTTTAAAACAGGGTCACCAGCTTCTAAGAAAAGTATTAATAAAAGGTTCGTGATGTTTCTGTTTTTTCAGTGTGCCAATACACACCAGCAAAAAAATGTATACGTTTACATAGCTTTGTGTTATACTGCATTTCCATATACCTGTTTTGAGCAAAATTACATATCTGCTCAAAATACGTGTTTTGGTACATAGTTTCCCATATACTTTTATGCGAGCAAAACATGTGCGAAACATCTCAAACAACGTGTTCAATTTGAAAACATATTTAAAATAGTCTGATTAACACTGAATTGTGTCTATACAACTCTGTGTTATCCATTCATGGAGAATGATAAATTCGAAAAAAATTACATTTGCATGCGAAAAAAATTTTAAGTGTCACGCCACCAAAAAACCATTCTCTTCGCCCCGATTGCCTACAAGCTGGCATGTTATGCCAGCATTGTTCTCATGTGTGATGGCTCATTAGTTGGTAGGTTTTTCGTTGTGCGTTTATGCATTAAATGTGCTCAATGCGTAAGTATGAAACTAAAAACGCAACACATCTTCTGTTCTTATTAAATTTGCTACACAGAGGTACGTGCGTGCGGGCTGGCTCTATTGACAAAACATTTCGTACACTCCCTAAACTCCCAATAAAAACCAAGCAAAACTAATTGACTTGACGAACAAATATGATTTACTGTAACGAGTATCGTAATACATTCCCCCTTAAAACCAGATAGGGTTATCTTTTTGAACTCTCTTTGTTTGATGTGTTTGGTAAAGCTGGGTACTCTTTAACTATTATAATTGGCAAGGCTGGTAATGCTGTCATGTGACGTTGCGAAAGAAAATAGAGAAAAATGATAACACAGCTTGGAAAAGGTAAACTCATTCTGAAAATTTTTCAAATTTTAACAAATTTTTGGACTATTATTTTTTAGATATTTTTAACGCTCAGTACCGCGTATTAGATCATAGAGTTTTTGTTAATGGTGAAATTGAGACATTTGTCAATAACTTTGAAACACAACGCAAGGATTCAGAAGTCGAATCATTGTTTAAAGTGACAGAGATTGTTGGAGCACTCAAATACGACTTATCTGATAAGTGCATTACCCTGGGTTCCACAAACCTTAAAAATATATCTGAAGAGTTAAAAGATATTTTGGTTAAGGTAGATACTTTAGTTAACCAAATACAAAAACCCAAAGAGGTAAGTTGGAAAATGTATACCAGACAAGTGTATTAAGCAATTGTATATACTATAAGGTTGACGAATCTCTAAAGAAAGCTAGATTACAAAGGGCGCAAAATAAGGAGGATATAACAAGTCAGTTCAAAGAAAATTTACAACGTGTGGAAAATTCCTTTACCGTTAAAGAGGAGGAAGTAACCGAGCTCTACTCAGATTTGCAATTAAAGTTCAACATACCCAAGTGATTGTTTTTTTTTTTTAAATAAGTTAAAATGGACTCAATTACTACCATTAAAGATTGTCGTATCAAAGTAAAAGCTTCCAAAGAGCTTTTAAAATTACTAGAAAATAATAAAACACATTTAAATGAAGTTCCCGAAAATATTCGCAAATTTTTACAAAGTCAAGATATAAACCTATCATCCAATGTAGAAGTTCTAAATGATGATTCGCAAATAAAATCCACAGTAATTAATTTTAAACTTTTAAAGAAGATACTTAAAGAGGAGCCAACAGAACTCACCAACAAAGGCAAGGATTACAAAAACTCATCAAACAAGAGCCAAAGCTCAAAATCATCTGAAGAACTGCATTTATATTTAAGTGATTTACGTTGGTTAAGTATTTTTTTGGATAATTTACGCAAACAACAAGGTCTGGGGTTCTATTTAAATGATTTGTTAGAAACATGTCAATTAGAATTACCCAAAAATGAAGTTATACGAAGAAATCCCGAACTAGAGGCACGATGTCAAAGACTGCGTGAAGAACAACAAAATCTAGAGTATCGTAAAATGACTAAAAACGTTGATGCCACACTCAAACACTATCCCGAAGATACAGTAGCCTATCAAAGTATGTACACTAGGTCCTTATAAAACTCGAAAAAAAAATATTTTAATAGTAAATTTTCTCTTTTGTTTATAGTGAAAGCCATTAACAGTCAAATTATTGCTGTTCTTCAGTTTATCTTTTCTGTAGCAGCTGGATTTACATTTGGGTTTCTTGGCATTAATCTAATTATTGGCAACATAGAATTTGGTTTACGTTTGCTATTGGGTATAATGTGCGCTTTAATTATTGCTTTGGCTGAAATTTACTTTTTGGCCAAAAAACTTAATGAATATGATAATACCGTGGATACCGCTAATAAGGCTATGAAGAATACCACATCCACAAAAAATAATAAAATACATACCGATTAGATGAAATTAGTCTTTACGTATAATAGTTTCAAATGTAAAGTGAACAAAATTATATATGTTATACTAAAATATATGTAATATTTTATTACTTTAAATTTACGCCCTGTTTTAATAATGGGAAGGGGATGATTCTTCCAAAGGAATTGTATGTTCTTATTACAACAAGAAAATACACACAATTCCTCTGGCGAAATTATTCCTTTCAGAATGTAAATGTTTGGAACACTAATGATTTTATCATTTATTCATTAATCCATATTGTAATACAAAACCCATCAATTTTTTATTGTACATATACTGATATCTAGTTTTTGTATGAAAATAAGAATATAAGATCTCTTTTTTTGGAAGATATCCCATGAAAAATGTATTAATTTTATATGGAAAAACTTAAATTGTTTTTTGCTTTGGAATGAAAACTTATAAAGTTAATAACTCATTAGGTATTAAATTTTATGATATAACCAAAGTAACCGTAGAAATATTCTCTCTATGTAATGCATAGCCATTGTGTCAAAAAAATATCTAATTCACTGCCTGCACAACTTTACAAATAAATTGTTGAAATATAGTCTGCGAAAAAAGTTTAATTTAGAGGTAGCAGATCGCCATCCAAATTTCAAAGTTGTGCTTGTCACTGCAAAAAAGAACTCACTTTTTTAGGCATGACTTATCTATTTTCAAAAAAAATAAAACAAATGCTACAATATAGTATTGTATATATTTATTGCCGTTATTGTTGATTTTGTATTCCTAATTGTTTTAAGAATCCAATCAGTTAAACTCACTAAAACACCCTTATTTCATTCGTTTTATTCTCATTTAATTTTATTAACAACAATTATTTCATTAATAAAAACCTCCTTTTCTTACCATCTACTAAATATATACATAAAGTAACTGTTAAAACACGGAAAATACATTTTTGTTATTGTTTTGCATATATTTTGCGTGTTTAAACATTATTTTTATGTCTCGTGTAGACGTCAAGTAACACTTATACAGAACGGTTCAAAACGTAACACCCTAAATTTTTTTTGATGTGGCTACCACATAAGGCTGTCTACACGTATTGTTTGATGTATTTTCAGAACGACAAAATCTTTCATGAAGAAAGCAACCAGGTAATAGTATCAGACCTTTAAAAACATAATTCCTTAAATCAATTTTCAAATCTGATTTAAATTTTGACATATTAAACCAATCTTTTTTATTTCGCGAATTAAAAAAAGAATTATGTTAAAAATGATTTGATTCAATTGAATCAAAAAAAGAGTCAAATGAAATTGATTTTAAATTTGATTTAATAAATTGATTTATAATTAATAATCATCTCGTTGATTTACAAAAAGATTATTTTTTTCGCGAATTAATGCAAAAAGATTTATCTTTTTCAAGGTATGGTTCTTACTATGAAATGTAAAACAATTATAACAAATTTTTTATTATCTGGTAGCACTGATCTGTAATATTTTTATTTTTTTCACTGAATGCACATATGGAAATCAGATTTAATCAATAAGGTGCAGGTGTAAAATAAATGCAAAAATTTTAGTGATATACAATGCATCTCACTCTGCAAAACACTACAGTGTTATCAAACACTAAAGGCTGGATCAGCCAGTCGTAAACGTATCTCTATGTAGCAAATTTAATAAGAATAGATGTTATGTTTTGTATATGTTCAATGCATAATACCTCATTCATACTGAACCCCAAAATGCGTATTTTCAGTTTTCAAATTCCATACAAGTTTTAAATCGAAAACTTGAAACAACGTATTTTGGTACTCAGTATGAATGACGTATTATGCATTGAACATATTCACAACTAAAATACATTCCCTTCTCTGAATTCTGTGCATTTTTTATAGAATACCAGTGCTGCCTGAAATATTTTAGCTTACGTTCCCAATTTACAAGTTGATATTCCCCAAAAATTTGTTGAATCCACAAATTTGTCCTGAAAGCAGTTTTTATTAAATTTGACCATAACAAGATTCCCAGATTATATTAGACGATTATAGTTTATTGGCCAATTTAGAATTTAAATGACATAATACATACAAATTTTTAACTGGTGTTACAAATTTGGTAAAAGACAGTAACGATAGAATTTTTCAGTACTTTGATTCAATTTTTAACGAATCGATTCGCAAAATTTCTTTTATTGATTGCATAATTTTCTATTTTAAATTCAAAGAATGAATTCGATTTTTGTTGATTCTTTAATAGAATCAAACAAATTAGTTAAATTTAAACAAATCATTTCAATGAGAATTAATATACTTATTTTTAGAATTTGACGTTATTTATATACATATATGTAATAACAAAAGTACAATAATATAATAAGGGTTTTTACGTTGCACACGATGCAAAAAAGCTTAATTTGCTTACTCTGGGGTTAGAAAATTCAAACAGGCTGAGCTTTTTTTCATTGGGCGTAAATCACGATCATGAAATTGCAGAGATACAAGGAAATTTGTAGCCCACAACTCGGGAATCGCTGACAAAAAATATATTGTTAAACTTAGCTTTAAAAGTTTTATCAAAGTTGAAAATTTGAAACAAATCCGAGCTATATCCATTTAATAGAGTTCCACCAAAAAAACATGGAAATTTGCAATTCTTAAGTTAAAGTTTAGAAAATTAACAAAATTCAATAAAAAAATTTCGGAGTTATAAAATAAATCCATAAAAATACCTAATCACCTCAAAAATCTGTTTTCCAACAAAACATCTTTATCTGGCAACACTATAGATTACTATTTTTTTTTGTAGCAATTTGTCCAACTTTTCTGCATCAATTCTCATGAGAACGTCGATTGCGCAACCTCATTGAACTTGGAGAGAAATATAGAGTCCCGACGTGCAATATGGTAAGTGACCAAAATTCAAACTTTGGAAAAGAAACCTGTAGATTTGACGCAATTTTTTAATACTTCACCGTGAGGTAGTTTTTAAAAACGAGAGGTGTGTTTTAATTGCGTTTCATTGAAACATGAACTTTGTTATGTTTAAAAAAAGAGCTAAACCATCGACTAAACAATTATTATTCCAACAGCCTATTCAACGTATTATTTATGCTTTCGGCCACCGTACATTGCCTTTGTTGGCAAATTCTTGCACCTCACAAGGCATACGCAATATGTCGGCCGCTGTGCTGGCCACAGAATCTTCGGACAAAGGTAGTTTTAGCAAAATATATGCAGTGATTTTGTACTTAAAATAATATTGTCTAATCTCTTTATTAGGTATGATCATTCTAAACCGACCAAAGGCATTAAATGCAATTAATTTAGAGATGGTACGCAAGATTTACAAACATTTGAAGAAATGTGAAAAAACCAAGTCATTAATGATAATTAAGGGTACCGGTGATAAAAGTTTCTGTGCTGGTGGTGATGTACGTGCTATTGTTGAGGCTGGTCCCACTGAGGAGTCCAAATGCTTCTTCCGTGAAGAATACAGTACAAATGCCTTGATTGGAAATTACAAAATTCCCTATATTGCCCTTATCGATGGCATCACTATGGGTGGTGGTGTGGGTCTATCTGTTCATGGTAAATATCGTGTAGCCACAGAACGTACTCTCTTTGCCATGCCCGAGACAGCTATAGGCCTTTTCCCCGATGTTGGTGGTTCATATTTCCTTCCACGTTTGCAGGGAAAACTTGGTCTCTACTTAGGTCTAACTGGTTATCGTCTTAAGGGTGAAGATGTTATGAAAGCTGGCATAGCTACTCACTACTGTGAAAGTTCCAAAATCAGTGAGTTAGAATCAGCTTTACTCAATTGTCCCGATGCTGATGAAGTACCCGATATTTTAACAAGATTCAATAATCCCTCACAAACACCATTCGTTTTGACTTCTCATATGGATCAAATCAATAAATGTTTTTCAGGAGAAAGTGTAGAGGAAATTATTGAGAATCTCAAGAGTGACGGCAGTGAATGGGCTACAAAAACTTTGCAGGTAAGTAAAGTTGTCACACAATACAACGTTATGGGGGGTCTTTATTATTGTATTTTTTTGCCAAGAGATAATTTTCCTTTGAGTTTTTTTTATCAGCCTAAATACATATTGTTTTTGTTAAGTTTATATGTATGTAGTGTTACCTGAACGATTTTTTTGTTGTTATGATCGGAATCAGTTTTGCTTATCTCTTTTATTAAAAGTGTTGCTACTTAAAATCTTATTTGACCATAAAGTTTAACTTTTAGATAACTGCAAAATTCTTATATATGTAGTTTTGCAAAAGATTCTAATGAATTGTACTTTATATTATTTCTAGTATGGAGTAAAACTAAATATAAAACGTAAGCAAAAATCAAATGTATTTCATATAAATAAAACTTACGTATTATATTTTTTTAAAAGCACTTAAAAAAATATAATACTTTGTACTCTTTTAGCGAAAAAATAATAGTCTTGTGTATTAAATTTATGTAAAAATAAATTAACATAATTTTCAAGAGAAATTTATTATCGTGAAAAAAACAACTTAATTTGCTTTAAGGGAAAACTTAGATATTTTCGTATGCCCGTTAACTTTCAACGTTTATATATTTAGAAATCTAGCGTAACTTATTCGCGTTATGTCCTAAAAAGTTTTAGTAGCACACGATTTTACTGCAAATTAAAATTTTAAAATTGTTTTAACATTTATGGGTTTAACGTAGATTTGCTTTAATAACGTTAATAATGAAGAACGAAAACACAGCTTGTGTTAAAATATATTAAACGTCTAATAATAAGTTCTACAGAATTTTTAAATGAGTTAAAAACAGGAAGAAAAGGACAGGTTTAACATAAATTTTACTATTTTACATTTATATTTATGGCCTGTTTATTTATTACGAAAATTAAATAAACGATAGAAATTGACAATAACTTTGATTAAAAATTCACGGGAAACAAAAACAAATTTTATTTTAGATCATTTTCGTAATACATAAATCAGGGCCTACTTTTTATTGACATTCGGATTTCTAAAAATCAATACCAATGATAAAAAAATATGTCGTTGAAATTTAAAACCAATAAAATTTTATTTGGTTCACTTTGATTACATCAATTGTAATGAAATCGCACTATAGATTTACAAAAAATAATAATATTAATTCTAAAATAAAATATTTAATTACAATTAGTGCCATCTATACTTTTAACCCAGCCTAACCCGATATCTTCACATGCAATTAAATGTTAGCAAGCAATTGTCAAAACGATTTCATTGTAGTAGAGAACACTCCCATTTTATTGCTAATAAATATCATAGAAAATCACTAAATTTTATTAAAAGCTTTATTTTTTTTTTCTACAAATAATATTAATAATGTTTTTTATTGCTGAATTGAAATAAAAGAATGACAGGAGCCAACTACATGCCAACGATATCAAGATATTGCATTAATATTGAAATTATTTCACTTAAGATGAAATCAGTTTGAAAATTGCTTGCTGTCATTTTATTGCATGTGAAGACACCGGATAAATAAGGTATTACAAAAACTAACTACAATTATCTTTTTTAATTTTTAGACTATGAATAAAATGTCACCAACATCATTAAAAGTGACATTCCGCCAATTGGAATTGGGTGCTAAGTTATCTTTGCCACAATGCCTCAACATGGAATATCGTATGGTAGTGCGCCACTTGGAGAATAGTGACTTTAAAGAAGGTGTACGTGCCCTACTCATTGACAAAGATCAAAAACCCCAATGGAATCCTGCTACTCTCGAAGCTGTTACTGAAGAACGCGTTCAATCGTTCTTTGCTAAATTGGCCGCCACCGAAGAACTTAAATTGTAAATTTACTGAAATTATATCTTTTGCATTTAGTAGCGCATTTAGTTTTTTGTATGCATGTTTTGTAGCATTTATTAGAATGCACATTCATTCATCCATTCCATTTCGGCAAGCTTTCAGTTCTAGTTCTGCGAGTTTTTTACTATATATATATATGTAATATTGTGCCTTAAACCAAGATGTGATTATCAAATTTTTGTTAGAATTTTTCGAATTTTTTTAATACATTTTTTGCTTTTTTTGCTCCTTATTTTGCTTATGTTTAATATTTTTTCAAGGGCTATGCAATTCTTTCACCCTATTGCGCCTGCAAACAGGAAACAATCTATTTTTTAAGGAAAGCTAAAAGCTAATTAATAAATTTTACGCTTAAGTTATAATAAATATAACAAATACCATAAATTCATCAATTAAAAGGCGTAAATAAACTAAATTTCCTTTTTGCAGCCACATTTTATTTTTTTTATATATTGTTTTTTATCAATAACTGAAAGAATTGCATTCTCTTTATTTTCCAAACTCTTTGGTTCTATAAATAAAATAAATCATTTGTTTATTACTGTTTCTAAAATTTTTCTTTTTACAGGACCAAATAATTACTGAAACAGAAACTTAAAAAAATTTTTATATAAATTAAATAATAAAAGTTGCAGGAAATTAAGAGCATTTATACTGCGTATTGATATTGAAAGTCAAATAATAAAAAAAGTGTTAATCAATTGTTTTGAAATTTTGTAAAACCATATATAGGATTTTCATGTTATTATACAACTAATTAGTAAGCTAAATAAAAAAAGTGCTAGACATTTATAATTTGACATTGTCGTTTTGTATAATGAGCCTAATAAAACGTAGTTAAACATAGTAAAACTTGTTTAGTTTTTAATTAACACTTTGAAATAGTATGTCATGAAAAATCATTAAATTTGATATTTATTTTATTAAACCCTCAAACAAGCCTAAGACTTTTTCGCAATGAAATTTATGTCTAAAGCACGGAAAATAATCAGTAAGTTATTTTGCAAAATTTTCTTACCTTAGGCGATATGATCCGAAGACAGTGAAATTCGAAACCTTAATACTTAAAAAAATGGATTTGTGCACACATTTTTGTATCTTACCAAGATTAATTACAATCCAAAAAGATAATTTTTTGTGCTACTGCTTAAAATCTTCGATTAACGAAGCGAACTTCAATATTAATTGTTCAAATTTAAACGCATTTCTACTAATACCAAATATACTCTTTTTACTAAATTTCATAAAAATCTGTTTTATTATATATATTTTCTATTAATTTTATGAAATTTTTATTTAGATCCCTTCTTTTCGCGTTTAAAGCGTGCACTATACACGACCAATTTCTTTACAAAAAATTAAATAGAAAGTCCTAAATGATCTAAAGGCACCAAAAGTTTATGCCTGCCTCTTTTTGGATGATCAAACTTTTCCTCATATCTAAATATTCCCACACAGCTTACGTATTATAAATAACAGCTGTTTCGTGAAATTTTTAGTTCGGGCGCATGCTATGAATGAACACACACGAACATGTTCGGACCCTGTTGCAGGTTCACATTGTAAAGTATAGGCTTGAAAAAGCTTCACCAGCCCTTCCCCCTATACATCCATTGGGTCGGCAAAAATGCTTAAAAAAATGTTAAATGATACACATGCACTCACTATGGTGCTTTGCACACTATCGCACAGTGGTTCAGTAGTAGCACATATTGGTCAAATGACGATATTCGATTTTTTCACCGTTATTTAGCTCTAATACTCTCTATTAGTGGTTCTACTTAAACATGCAAAAAGATTTGCAATCAGTTGTTTTTTACATTTACTTTTGTGCATCGGAAGTCAACAAATCAAAACAACTTTCCTTGTCTTTTTCAGCAGTGCTAATAAAGTAAATTTCTAGTGCGTGTTTTTCAAAGAAAAACACATTTTGACTTATTGTTTTACAATGGATATTTAAGTTGAAGGTGTTTACTGTTATTATTATGTATTTAATAATTTTTTAAGCAAAGGAAAGCGGTTCCACGACAAATCAATTTTCACGTATATTTTTTACGACGTTTTTTTTTTCTTAAGGTATTAACTATGTTGCCGTCTTATGACGCTTTCAAGTTACATATCAAAATGTTACTCTATGTACTTTTAAAAATAATTTATCTGCGTTTGTTTGCGAATGTGCGTGGTGTAGACCAGAGAACTGCAAATGCTGATTGCAAAACGTTCATACGCAATCAACACAAGAATAAATATGTGTTTGCGTTCAATCGTTGAATATACTCCAACACACATATTCGTTGATGATCTTAAATCAATCAAACGACGTGCAAATTGTTGTCACTAATTTATAATCAACGGTCGTTTTTATTCTGTTCATTCGAGCCAACAATAATTATTTTGATGTAGAATAAATCAGAAAAAACAACAACGTGTATGAGTGTAATCATAATTAAAACAAAATAGTTTCTTATCTTTAAAAAGGGGGTTGGTTTTGTAGAAAAACATTTCATATATGGGTATTTCCACAGAAAGGTCAACCGCTACCAAAATATTAAAGTTGAAGAAAAAAGACTTTTCTGAGAAAATTTAGTTGGTTTTTAAGAATATACCTAATTAATATATTATATACCTAATTAAATACATATTACCATTTGTAATTTAAGAAAAGTGGTCTGCAAAGAGCAGCTTTGCTTTTTTTGGTTTTAGCGTTTTATAGACTAAATATACCAACAATAAATATTTAAAAACACCACAGTAGAGATCAAGCAAACTCCGAATAACGGTATAATTCAAAGATTCTTTGTACTACATTCTTCTATCCCGTTCGCGACCGAAAATAAGCATTTGTGTTTTGTTCTCCGTGAACGTTGATCGGAATAGTTTGATATTTACAATTCAAAACAAAATAACCGAAATCATTTAAAAAAACCAAACCTAAAACATTTTGATCCATAAAAAATGCCTTTGGAATCATTGTCCCGTTCGCGATGTCCCGTTCGCGATTCTAAAAAAAAAAACAAAATGCTAAATAAAATCTTTATATCTCTGCTTTAGTTAAAAAATAATCTCCATTTAATAAACTGACGAAATTCGCAGAGTTTTAAACAAAACCACACACCGAAAAAAATGACTTACATTTTTTGTCCCGTTCGCGATCGCAAGTTTATCCAAAATATTTGGAGAACGTTCATATTTTATAATTTTCTTTTTGTTCTCAAAAATTGTTCTACTAAAATGCTATTAAATATTTATAAAAAGTTAAAAAAAAATTTGAGTTTTTTGAGTGCGTACGTTATTTTTGAGTGCGTACGAATGTCCCGTTCGCGATCCTGGAAATGCCCATATGTTATATGTATATTAGGGTGGGTCTAAAATACGTTTTTTATAATTTTTATTAGGAATACCAAAAATATTGTTCTTTGTGAATTTTTTTTTTAATTTATGTCGATATCTCAGGCTCTCCCAATCCGGTTAAAGTTAAGTATTGCCTAATTTTTCAATCAAAATAAATGAAAAAAAATTTAGACAATATTTAAATTTTTCCGGATTAGGCAAGCCTGAGATATCGACCTAATTTTTTTTCCAAAAAAATATTTTTATTTCACAAAGAAGAATATTTTTAGTATTGTAAATATTACTAATAAAAATTCTAAAAAAGCGGATTTAAGTCCCACCCTAATGTACATTTATGAAATGTGTTTCTATTTTGTTTTAATTATGAATACACTCATACGCGTTGTTTGTTGTTTTTTCTGATTTATTCAACGCTGACGTTTTGTTGAGTGATTACATTTGCAGTGAGCATAATCGACAGATGATTCACACTGATCCCAATTACGCGTTCAGTAACATGATGCTGATTTTATTCTACAGTGAATTTTGTTGAATTATTAATTGTGAACAAGAATTTTTGTGTATGATTAAATCAAGAAAAAAGTTGATTTTGCAGTTCTCTGGTGCACCCCTTTCAAAATACATGTTAAAGTTGGGAGTCAGCTGATTGAATTTATCTGTTCGGCAAATAAAAGGAAAATAATTAATTGGCAGATGAGTGCTGGTTGGCTTTGCCTATAGTGTTTTTTATAGTTTTTTTTCAAAGAATAAATTATTTGTGACTTATTGTTTTACAATGGATATTCAAGTTGAGGGTATGTATACAACTTCCCGTATACTAGAAAATAAAAATGATGAGTAAACTAATTATGACCGCCTTCCTTAGAAACTTGAACCACTGTGCATCGTGGGTAAATCAGGATCATGGATACAGTCAATGATTTATAATAGTACAGCATATATATAAATTTTTATGTATAACACCTAACAAACAACTTCTTAGAAGATGAATTGCATCTATCAACAATTTTGTGCGTCATCATATCTTTGAAAATTCATTGGTGATTATGCTTAAAACAAACAACTTCAAAAACATTTTCAACAGATAAAGAAAGATGATTATTTTAAGCATTATCAGAAATAAATTATTGAAGGTTTGACGTTCTATATTGTTTATGCCTGCAATTCAAATTCTGAGAAGCTGTTTGTAATAATGCATTTATGTTGAACATAAGTTTATAAATCATTCTTTTAAAATTTGTATTTTTGTGGCACTTAAGGTCTTTCTACAGTATAATATTCAGATTCTTGCATTAAATAAATACACTTGGCTCGTCTTTGTTATGATAGTTGCGTTTCTTTACTTTTTGGGTGAAGTTCAGTAAAATGAGAGTAAGCACAAAACAAAACCTTTTGACGAAATGGCAAATTGCCGAAAAGTACGGGAACACAATATCACAATGTAGAAAAACCTTTAATAAGGTAGCCATTTAGAAGTGATTTATTTTTTTTTTTTTTGTTGGCTGGTGTAAATTATGTGTAGATCCATTTTTAATAAGTTAACTTACTATATTTTGTAGGGTGCCACTATATTGTTATGAAAAGGTCCTTATGTTATACAATTAAAAAATACATATTGTATTAAATATATCCTATGAATAATGTATGATAATCTATTTTCCTTTAATACTTTCATCCACTATGGAATTCAAGTCCAGCAACTTTTCCACATCACTGGGCATAAATTCAAGTTTTGACAATTCATTAGTCCAAGCCGAGACATCAACACGTAATTGAAAACGTATTTTATCATCATCAGACATGGCTGATGTAGTAGCAGTTGAAGATGATGCACCGCCACCTTTGAGATTTCTTAAACGTCTTAAGGATTCTTCGGTTTTTTGTACAGATGTTAAAACTTCATTGACAGCCGTTAAATAACTGAAATAATAAACAAATTAGTTTCAATCAAGTTCCTTTAATATGTTAGCCGCATAAAATTGTATATAATTACTCTGTAGTTATTTTGTTTAAAACTTTTTCCAATATTTTCTTTACTACTGATTTGTTAAGATTTTTCTCATATTCTTCTGCAAACGCTTTCAAGGGCCTTAACATTTGTTCCACATATGATGAGCAACGAGTGGGTACATCTCGATTGGTTTTTCGATATAATCTTGGTAAATCATTTACTTGCTTAACATTTTCGGGACCGCATTCCAAAATTAAATTATTTATAAGAGCTTGTTGTATGTTAACCAAATGATTGCCTAAAGTTTGGTTTATATCTTCAAAAGATTTGTTAACAGCATCTTTAACAACCTCAAATTGCGATTGATGTTGTTGTAATCTGGGAAAATTTAAGCTTTTTAAAACTAATTCTTCTTGCTGCGGTAACTGATCAAGTGTTTTATTAATATCGGAATGTAGCGCCACCATTAATGTAGTTTTCTTAGTTTGTAAAGAATTTATACTGGATTTAGAGTTAATAAATTTTAAGGCATCTTTGATCCAATGTGACAATCGTAAAAGTATTTGTAAATGTAATTTATAGAATTTTGGAAAAACCTCTGTCAAATAAACACCTTCTGACCAACAACGAGTTATAGCTTGTTGGGCTCTAGTAAATGGTTTTAGTTCATAGAATTCCGAGGAATGATTTAAACAATCTTCTGTTAGAATAGGTTCTAAAGCCGCTTCAAATTGACCAGCTATTTCCTGCGAAATTTATTTAATATAAATTCAATTGCTTTAAATATTGCTTTAAGTGTTTTTTCCAGTCCAAATCAAATTAATACGAATAAAAATAAGTTTTTTTTTTAATTTTTTGTTTTTTGTCAGTTAAATAAAAACTTTTATTTAAATTAACAAAATTCCTGTGAAGACTTTCATAAAATCTGAATTCTTTTCATGAATTTCAACAAAAAGGTAAGTTACAATTATTTGTCTACAAAACTTTGTCATTTCTCTTTTTTCTTATTTTAGAAAGATTCTACAAATTATATCTTTCAATACATACATATATAATTGGCCTTCAAGGCTTCCTTTGTATTGATATTAAAGTGAAATAAATTTCACGCTTCTAGACAAGAAAGGATCCGCTTTTATAAAGAAAAGTGCGCCTACGACATAAGTCAACGTCTTCACAAATTTATTCGTTAAAACATTTTCTAGAAACCTACAGCTTCGCTTCCATAGAAGACTATATTGACGTTATAAAGCACTGTCGATTATATCCAACTTCGTGGATTATGGGCCGTTTTGCTGAAGTTTATGCAAATGATGCCTGAAACTATCCTGTGAGACCTGGAGCACGTAGAGACTCTGAACTACCTTTGTTATAATATTGTATTCTCTTTTTGAAATAGTTTATATTGACTTTACATCCTTCTAGCTTAAAAATCGTTCATTGAACAAAAAGATTTCAAAAGCAGAAAAAATGGTCTTCGGCATTTGAGGTTTAAATTTGAAGTAATTAAATTTCATTAAATTTTTATTAATTTAATTTTATTAATTCACGAAAAAATTGCAGATTTTTGAAATCTGTATTCTTCAACACTTTCTTTAACAAAATCCCTTTAATTTTAATAATGTATATATAAAATATTTACCTGAAAACAAATTTGAAAATATACTGGTAAATTCCATCTAGATTGGAAACTTTTCGTTTGTTTATGTTGCCTGAAAATATTGATGGTCTCCTCTGTAACCAGTATTTCTTCAATTTTACATAGAAAATCTCTTGTGCATTTGTATTTAGCATAAAATACTTCTGAATTACCAGGAGCAAATATAGAAGACATATGATTTTCCAAACGCATTTCAACATCTGACCAAAAACTATTTATCAAGAAGTTAAAACCTCTTAATTTGTCCGTATATTGGGTAAGACGTAACAAATCAGTCATATGCAATGATATAAAATTTAAAACTTTGCTATAAATGCCTGCTAATCCTTGGGGAGTTTGTTGCAAGCTATGTTCCGATATAATATCAGACATATAATGTGCGACAACTTCTTCTTTAAAAGCTGTTTCGGCTATAGGGCAAGCATCCAGTGTAATATAAATACGCAGACAACGTTCCAAGGGTTCAGTAGATGTAGAACTTGACGATTCTAATGCATTTATAAAAAATTCGCGAAGTTTTTGATGAACCGAAATTTCTAATTTTCTTATAGCAGCCTGCTGTTCTGCATTCAAGTGCTCGGAACAAAATTTTTCATTAAATTTCAATTGTACCAATTCTAAAGCTGCTCTTTCTAAATCTACCGATTTCAATTGATATGCACTCAATTGATTTGCCAATAAATCATCCAACTTTTGTGTAGCTTCATATACCTTTTTTAAGCTTTGTAAATTCCTTTTCAATTCTCTTAGTAGCCGTTTACTTTTCAATTTACTATTGATTTCGTCTATATTTTCATCAATCATAGTCTTTATACTAGAAATTTCATCGCGAAATTGTTCTAATGGTTTTTGTATACTATCAATCGATTGATCCAAACCTACTAAATTGGCCGAAAGACTAACAAAGTCTGCATAGTCTTCATTTATAAGATCGATCATAGAAGCCCTCAGATTTTTAAGGTATAAACCTAAATTGTCACGCAAAAGTTCCAAACTGGAAACATTACGATTCTTGTGCAAGAACTCGTCGACAGAAAAATTGGCCTGTGAAAACACCTCCAAAATTATTAGAAATGAAAATAATTTATATAATTTACCTTTAAAAATTCATTTTTATCAAAGCACAACTTCTCTCCCTTGGAATCGATTGCAGAATTTAAATTATGTTCAATCATTTTTCTAAAGGAAATTCAATAAATTCATCTGTCCACTTGGCATTTTTTTTTTTTTTTGTAAACAGATGTTTAATGTTTTTATACAAAATTTAGTGTGGCCAGATTAGCGAAAATTCACACTTAAAATAAAGATTTTAATGCACCTCAAAAATTCCCCAATTGCCATTTGATTTTCAAAAACTTAAATCAGCTGGTACAAATTATGAATGATTTGTGTAGCGATGAAAAATTACTCTCAAATCATTTAAAAACAATGATAACAGATGACAGTTTTTATCACTGTGAAGTTATTGTATTCATTCATTTATTAAGCCGTGTTATCAGTTGTGGAGTTTGATATTGTAATACTTATTTTCACTTATTTAAAAATTTCTTATTTATTTATAATATATTTTTTTGAAGCATATTACGATAGCGTAAGCAAAAATTTAAATTACGTGAGTAAAAAAAAAACCCTCGTGCGTGATTGGTATTATGGTTCGTGAGTTAAAAATAAGATGTGCCCATCTCTAATCTGCTGAATGTATTTTATAGTTTTCCTTTAAGTATCCAGCACACGTTAAAAGAGTATTGAGTACCTCTATACTCAAACTTGTACAACTCTATTGCAAACGACAAAACAGAAAAAAAAGAATGATGGCTAGCCATTCTGGATATCGTCAAAATAACCGAAAACAACAGAAATATAAAGAAAAGCCAATTATTGATGAAAACAATCCCGTTCTAAAGGCATTCCAATTATATGCGACCGAACTGGATGACAAACATGACCGATATGAAAGAATTGTCAAGCTTGGTCGGGATATTACTATCGAGTCTAAACGTATTATTTTCCTACTACACTCTATCGATACACGTAAAAATAATATAGAAAAGGTATTGGAAGAAGCCCAACAACGTTTGGAAAAGGTAATCCAAAATAATTTTAAAGCAGTGGCCAAAGAATTGCAAGGTCACGATCCATACCACTATCGTGGTGCCTATTCGCCAGGACTACAAGAATTCATTGAAGCTTATACTTTTCTAGAATATATGAAATATGCTGACATCGATAAGGAGTGCGAAAGTATAAATAATGTAACTATATCGGATTGGATTGATTTGCAAAAACAAATGAATTATACTGAATCGGAACCGCAGGATAAAGAAAACGTGGATGAAATTGGGGAACAAATTGAAAATAAATTTTCATTTTTTGTTGATCCTACTGAATACATTTTAGGTCTGTCAGATCTAACTGGAGAATTAATGCGTCGTTGTATTAATTCATTGGGCAGTGGAGAAGCTGATACTTGTTTGTCTACTTGCAAAGTCTTGCAACAGTTTTATACTGGGTATGAGATTTATAAACATAAATATATAATCATGTACATAAATAGATGTATCATCTTTTCAGCTACATAAGTCTTCATGTATATAGATGTCGTGAGTTATCACGGAAAATCTACACTATGCGTCAAAGTGTCTTAAAATGTGAACATGTTTGCTACAATGTTAAGGTACGTGGTGGTGAAGCAGCCAAATGGGGTGCTGTATTTGATAGCAAACCTGGTGATGATATTGATGAAGGCTTCTATTGAATTATTATTTGGCCTGGAAGGCTTATGTATTATTAATAAATGAAAAATATGAATTACATATGAAGATGAAAAAATCAATTATTCTACAATTTTCCGAAAACCGGATTTCGCTTTTTTCAAAAAACCTTCCTACCGGTTGTAAGTTTACTCAATTGTACTCAGAAATAATGAAAAACATAAAATCTATATTAATCTGATAAATTGAATCGAGTTTGAAAAATTAAACAATTTTTTGGAAACTAATAGATGTTTTTTTTTCAAAACATTTTCAAGGGTTTTTAATTCAAAAATTAAAATAAAAAACATGTCATAAAACGGGAACTGTTAGTCAAAACAAAAGAATATTTTTTGCTGTCTTGTCTTTTTATCTGAGCAATTAGAAAAAAAGGCTTACATAAACCACTTTCTGACATAAAATTAAATGTTTATAAAAGATTTTTTAGCTTTATCTGTGCACATACAAATTTTGCAATAATCTCATTGCACTATCAAACACCTTTTTAACAATGTATTTTACGAATTTAGTTTCTATTATATAATAAAGACTGGCTCATCACCCTAGTAGATAATTTATTTTGTATGAACTGATTAGTGTTAATTAACTTGGAACATAATCTGGATCATCATTGTCTCCAGCAAATGGATCCTCTTCTTCATCATCATCTGTGGTACAACCATCATCACTGCCACTATCATTATTTGTTTGTCTAAGGTACTTTCGTCTATAGTTCTCTTGGATGTTTACTACAACAACAAAAATCATTACAACTACTCCAAAGAACAATACTATTAAGTATTTTATATCTTACTATTACTCGGATGGTCAAAATTTTTAAAATGCTCTGGATTAAGTCTGTAACATTTTCGACCGTATTCACATTTCGGAGCACCTTCATTTGGTGGGGGCATATTAGGAACTTCATAATCAACATCTCCTGGATGAGCCATATCTGCCTTATGCCTAGGATTTTGTCTGAAATTATTTAATACCCTGATTTAGCATAGTAGAAGAGCATTGTAGCTTACTTACCTATAACAATGTGTCCCGAATTTACATGATGGTCTCTCCTCATAATCGAAGGTTGTATTTGAGGTATTATTGTGAGTGTCTAATGTGTTAGTATTTTCTGATGGTTCACTATCCGTATTTCTTGTGGGCACAGTGCTTGCCGAAGTAGTGGTCTGTGTGGAAGTAGATGCATCAGCATTATTTTCCAAATTCATATTTTTAAATACTGAAACACAAAACTGAATAGGGATGCCAAAGCCGACTAGTTTCTACTAGTTTGGGATTTTCAAAATTGATCATACAAAAAGTAAACAAAATACCCTAGACTGTCAAATAAAATACCCAAAATGTCAATATTGTAGAGATACACAGATAGGGACAGCTATACAAAAAATATCTACCATACAATTTATTTGCAGTTTATTTTTCTCATTTTGCAAATCACTACAATGTCAAAATAGCCATAATCAAACAATTGTTCAAATTCAGAGTTTTATTCGACAAGTCTCAGGTTTATTTTTTACAATCATAAGCACAGGTGCTTTCTAAAAGTAGTAGAATGTATAAAAAAGCTACCAAGTCTTGGAAGTTTTCGGCTTTTCTCTTTTAAATATAAACAAAAATATGTCATAATAATATTTTAAATTCTTATATTTTTTGTATGACAAACTATTAAAAACAACAAAAGCTAACAAATGAATCACGTGTTTGTAAGTAAAGGTAGAGCAGGGCAAACAATATAATTGCTTTATTTCTCGTTCAGGCGAAGTTCATATAGGCAAACCGCTTTCATACAAAGTTGGCCAAGTTTACCTGAATATATGGCATTATAGCTGCGTTTCTGTGGCAAGCAATTAAAGCTGACATGTCATCACCAAAAAAATTTGACATAAGCCAAGGTTTAGTGTTAACGTTACTTATGTAAAATTTGTTTGGGAATGACGGATTCCAAAGTCGATAGCTTGTCGCATAAACACAGTTTATGTTGACAAACAAATTAATATTTTTTTGATAATATTTATGACCATTTTAATAAACGTCCCCCAGTTTTATTTGTGTATACCAAAAACCCTAAATTATACTAAACTTTTTATGGCAACGCTAAAAAGATTCAGCTGTTTTTATGCTGGCCACAGACGATGGAACATTAGTGGAAACATGAGCATGTCGAAATTCATGTTTCGTTTTTAGTTATTCAAATATCAAATTTTTTAATATTTTATGTTTCCAAACACAATATTCCATCGTCTCTATCGATGTTTAATGTTTTTTTTATCTTACTTCGTTAAGAGCAGTCATTGAGTGCCGTGCTTTTGTAATTTGCGGAGTAAATAAAATAGTACGTCTCTCTTTGACAATTTTATATAATAAAAATTAGACATATTTTTTAAATTAATATAAAAATTTATAAGAATTATGTGACATAAAATATGATATCTGTAAAGGTAAAAACAGTAGCATATGAAAAATTAACAAAAGGCATATAGAAACATTTTTAAAAACAAATTTTAAAAAATTACTTTTCTTCCGCGTATATTTGTTTAGCAGTTGTACAATTGAAAACACAGAACTGATGTTTCCTTTATAGTTCTGTACTAAAAAAAGAAACATTAAAAGAAACACATGTTTCTATTATTGGTCTTTGGTCTGTGTGTAGCATTACTATTGTCTACTATTAGCAACTCTGTAATAACATAACAAAAGAAGATGCCGTAAAACAAATATACATTTTTCATCATCATTTAAATAAGTGATCTAGTGAAGAATAACTAAATTTATTTGTTAAATAGACTACCACAAACAGAGCAGCTATTCACGTAAAATAATCAATTAATAAGAGGTGATAAAGTGCTTTTCTACAGAATTATAGAGTTGACCTCATAATCGATAAACAATTTACCACGAAAATAAAGAGATATAAGGAAAAGTGATAAAAAAACACCATGAATTTGGTGGATAATAATCCATACGGCAATGGTTTGCTTTATGTTGGTTTTAATCAAGATCAAGGTATGTTTGAAATATTTTTTTTTTTTAACAAAATAATTTTACAGTTTATCTTTAAGGCTGTATTGCTTGCGCCACAGACTCTGGCTTCCGTGTTTTTAATAGTGACCCCTTAAAGGAAAAAGAACGTCAATATTATCCTGAGGGAGGTTTAAGTTATGTGGAAATGTTATTTCGTTGTAATTATTTGGCTCTAGTAGGTGGTGGGATTCGTCCATTATATCCTCCCAACAAACTTGTAATTTGGGATGATTTGAAAAAGGCTCCAACAATTTCTTTGGATTTTAATCAACCTGTTAAGGCAGTACGCTTACGGCGTGATCGCATAGTTGTCGTCTTTTCAGGATTCATTAAGGTTTTTACTTTTACACAACAACCCCGACAACTTCATGTCTTTGAAACGAATGCTAATCCAAATGGTCTCTGTGTTTTGTGTCCTCATAGCAATAAAAGTTTGTTAGCATTCCCAGCACGTCGTATCGGGCACGTACAGGTAAGGATAAAACTTCCTTAGTTAATAATTTTTAGCTAGGCTTATACAAACATTTCGATCCTACCAAAATTTTCCCCATAACCCGAAGTTTTACAAAAGCTAGACACAGGAGAGAAAAGCAGTAGAGGCAGAACAAAAACAAAAAACCTTTTAAAACTTATATTTGCAAATTTACAACTGTTTAGTAAATTAATAAAGTTGCTGGTCACGAATCTGAAATCAGAATGAAAATATTCAAAATGGCGGAAACAAATTGGTGATTTATTATTTTTTATGAAATTGTTCAAAAAAATTCTTATTTCATAATGGCGGTATTCATAAATTTAAAAATGTTAATATTTTGAATTTACATAACTTATATAAAAGATTTAATGGCGAAACCCATTAAAAGGAATAATCACGACAAAAACTCGACTCGTGCATGACATTTTTTTTCCTCTCACTCACAATCACGTGTGATTCACGAAATTTCATGTCACGTGGCCACCTCTAATCTGAATTCCTACATAATATTTAATGTGATATCAAATTTAAAAATATTAATAATTTGGATTGAAAATTTAATGGCGAACTCCATTAAAAGGAATAATCACGACAAAAACTCGATTCATGCACGAAATTTTTTTTCCTCTCACTGAGTAATAAAATAAATAATTTAAATTTTGGCGCACGTATGGTTCACGAAATTTCATGTCACGTGGCCATCTCTAATCTAAATTCCTACATAATATTTATTTAATATTTTTTGACTCACAATCACGTGAGTAATAATAAAAAATAAAATAAATAATTTAAATTTTGACTCACGTGCGATTCACGAAACTTCATGTCACGTGCGCACCTCTAATCTGAATTTCTACATAATATTTAATGTGATATATGATGAGCCACTTTAAATTTAAAATTATTGATTTTAAAATGGTCAATGTAAAAAAATGGTAATAAAATGCACAAAAAGTATGTTACACTAAAAAAATATATGTTTAATGCTAATATCCAGGTTAAAGGTCTGCATAATTACAGCAATATAGGTAGTTATATTAAATAAAATATAAAAAGTATTAATAGCAGCTTTATTGGTTTGGCCATTTTAAATTTTAAATATGCAATCGAAATTTGCCATTTTGATTTTTTAGGTTCTAATTTTGTATTCATACTAAGTTTTTAGGCATACTGTAGTTCTTAGGGCAAAATCTAGAAAGTTTATGAACGGTCGCAAAAACCTAGATAGAAGAAATCTTAGGGAACACCTTGGCATTCAAGTTTTTCAAATATATCTTGAAACTACATTTTTGAGGTAAAATTTATAAATTCGCTAATTTTCTTCTAAATAATTATTATTTTATTTATTAAGTTTGGGTGTGATCTGGCTAAATAAAATCTAAACTAAATTCAGGTTTCCAAATTTTTGCAATGAAATTTCAAAATCTTTTCTCATTTTGTATTTATAATTTTTTTTTAGCCACCTCGCATATGATTCATTTTGGAACAAATTATTGTTTATTTACAAATTTTTTATTGTGTCATTACAAAATAAAAAATTTCAAAAAATTCTAAAAGTTTAACTTTGATTTCTGGCGAACTAACAACGAGTAATCATAATGACACAATATTTCACCCACAAAACATATAATAATCCTAGATTTTAAATATATAAAAGTACTTTTGGCCAAAAATGCCAATTTGGCCCACAGTGCAACGCTAGCAAAAAATATGAACGGACCCCGAAATATGCCCACGTATATCATTAACTTTACGTTATCATTTGTATGCAAGATTTTTCATTACCACACAAAACAATAAAAAATAGCTCCAGACAATAACAATTTTAAGTAAATGTTTTTAGAAAGTATTTAATCAGGTTCCAGTAGTTTTCGGAAGGAAAAGTACTTTTTTCAGTTTAAGCAATTCTTCGGTAACGTTTTTAGAACTGTTTTTGGAGAATACTCAAAACGTATTGTAATTAGTATTATTAACGTTTTAAAATCGTTTAAAATAACAGCGGGTGTCGCTCATTTTTGTAATTATTTAGGTTTTTTATCAAAACGTTAAAAATTTAGTAATATCTATCCTCAGGCAATGGTTATGCTAGCTTCTGAGGCATTGTGCCTGAGTAGAATATAGTTTTTGTTCGCGTACATTACAGCGGGTATTTTATCCAAATCGCCACAGTGTAATTTTTTATTGTCAATGGTACAAAGAATGCAAATTGAAATATAAAAAATAATTTTCTTCTAGATTGTTGATTTAGGGAACACAGAACGTGCTCCTTTAGAAGTGATAGCTCATGAAGCCAATATATGTTGCATTGCATTCAATTTACAAGGTACACGTTTAGCCACAGCCAGTGAGAAGGGGACACTTATACGCATCTTTGACACTGAGTCGGGTAAAAAAGTAAATGAATTAAGACGTGGCAGCAATCAAGCAACTATATATTGCATCAATTTCAATCATACATCTACAATGTTGGTAGTTTCATCAGATCATGGTACTATACATGTATTCCAGTTGGATGATAGTAAAGCTAAAGAATCATCATTGCCGATAGTACCCAAATATTTTACCAGTCAATGGAGTTTTGTTAAATTTTCCGTACCCAAGGAGCCGCCATGTATTTGTGCATTCGGCACAGATCCAAATTCTGTAATAGGTATGTGTTGAAAATTATTTTTTTGCATATACATTTTATAATACTGTTTTCTTTTTAGCAATCTGCGCCGATGGTCATTATTATAAATTCCTTTTCAACAGCAAAGGCGAATGTAGTCGTGACGTTTGTACTCAATTCTTGGAATTGACTGACGGTGATTAAGATAATGACTGTTTATCACGTTTGTTTTCCTTTAATTTTGTGTAATAATACTTTTTATTTCTTTAGAGAAGTTGCTTAAGTCTCAATATTGACGGCTGTTTTCAACATAATTTTTATTATACTGAGGGGATTCATGAATCGACTCGTATATGGTGTATAAATAAATAAGTAGTGTTTATAGAATAGAAGGATGGATCAGCCAGACGCAAACGTATTTCGGTATATTGATAGAATAATGCCGTTTTCTTTTCTGATGAAAATCGAAAACCATCGGATTTTTAACGCTCAATATTTTACGATCTTTATTTAAAAAATTATTTTTTATTGCCTAAAGACGGCCATACATTCGTTCTTTTCGGTCAGTTTTAACCGCACGTGTTAAACTGTTAATAGTGTATGGCAAAAAACTGTCCTTGAAAAATATCTGTCGCAACTTGATATTAATCGTCCGTTTTCAAACGTATTCGTTCAAAACTGCTCGAGTCTGTGTTTACGCTGTTAAAGACGGTTTTTGTCAGAGGCGAATACCAGGTAATGTTAGAATGCCCTTTTAACATGTCTTTTTGTGCATAGTAATAAAAGGTAAAAGCAGACAAATTATGTACCAAATTAATGCTATTAAAGAGACCTATTAAATAATGTCCAAGAAATTTAAGGTATGATCCAACATATTTATTTAATTTTAATTAGGTATTTAAATACCTTTTATATGATACCTAATTTGTCCGCTTTTACTTTTTATTACTATGCATAAAAAGACATTTTGTAAAAAAGGGGAAGAAAAGGGTCATAAGATGAATGTGGCAAGGTGAATTCACTTTACAGATAGTGTTAATTCTGCAACAAGTACATTACAAAAACAACATGTTTTTTTTTATTGTTGCTTTAGTTGGTCGATATGTCAAAAACAGCTGAATAAGGCAAGTGTTTGGAAATTGTATGCACTTTTAAGCACAACCGTTAGCATTTCTGCCTCCAATTATGTAAAAAAAAGTGTGTCACCTGTAGTTAATTCGCCTTATTTAAATTTGCGGTACAGAGATTCATCAAGCTGTTCAAAACACCAGGTGGTGTTTTTAACAGCTGAGCTACTTTTTTTTACATAATTGGAGAATGAAACGTCAAAAGTTGTTTATGTTTATTATTGTGTTTGCCTAAAAGTGCATGCATATATACATACATACACATATACATACATTTCCACAAACAATTTGCTGTGTTTCACTCAGCTATTTTTGACATCGTTTACTAAAGCAACAATAAAAAACCATGTTGTTTCTGTAATGTTGTTCTTGTTGTAGAATTAACACAACCTATAAAGTGAATTCGCCTTGAAATTCGTTTACGTCTGTATAATCCATGCTTATCAATCGTTGCCGTATGTTGAATATTATTTGACCATTTGTTATTTCTTTAAAAAAAATTTAAATTTTATTTATTTATTCATTAGTAATATAAGTATTTATTTCTTTGTAATGAGCCACAGTTATATTCAAAAAAGAAAAAGCATCTGGAGAATTAGCAAAAGTGCTAATGTCCAGATCAACAACAAGAAAAAACAATAGATTACCGATATCCGTTTCATTGACATGTAAATAATAAGACACAAATTTTGTAAATTTAAACTTAGCAGCACCCCGTTCTTGTATTTGATGCGAGAAGTTTACACATCAAGAAATTCATAGTCACCCTTCTTTATACAGAGTGACTTAATAGATGGTAAAATTGATTGCATTTTTACTGGAATTTTTAGAACTTTTAAAGCTGTGGACACATTTACTTACCTTGTTAGATACCGCGCCTTATTGTCTTTAGATAAATATATTTTTAATTTCCTGTGATACCCCATAGAAAGAGAACAAGTTTGCGTTTTACATGTTTTTGTAAAAACTATCAATGCGAGAAATACACGAACAAGGTGCAGGGATGGTAAAAATTTACTGACACTTATAAGATACGATGTTTACACTATATATGACATTACATGAATCCGCTTACTGATATTACAACTTTAAATATATTATCTTACATTTAAGTAATTAAATCATACTTTATGAAAAAGTAAAAAAACATGTTAAAAATTTCTTTGTATTTGGAAATAAAAAATTTATTAGAGTGTAAACTTAATCTTTTTTTTTAATGAAAATTGAAAAGTTTAAGCTAGATACTCCACGCTCTAGAATGGAATGACATGATATAAACAATTTATAAGTACAAAGGGAAAGGAAACAAAATTCATTCTGCACAGTGGGGTAATCTTTAATTGTAAGCGGCCACTTAAAACAGTTTCGAGCTATCAAAAATTATATTTGTAAATTACTCAAAAAAACTATTACTTTTGGCTTATTTACAGTTCATGAAAATATGTGAAACTTGTTTCACTGCCTAAAGAATCGATATTGAGTCTAGTAATGTCATTATTTTTTGTCGATCATGTCCACTTTTGAGTAGGCTGTGTTTTAAATATTATATAAGTCGCGTTATACTACGCCATCAGAACAAATTGTACGCCACTGATTAACCCATTGTGGGTCTATTAAAGTTATTTACTACAGAGCAGCTAGAAACATAATTCCACTATATTTTATATGCAATATGGTTACATTCGCACGTATAGTTCTTGTTTGACAGTAAAATGAAATTGTGAGTTTTCGTGTTGTCGCTATTTCTTTATGTATTTTGTAAACAAAAAGAATGAATAAGCATGACAAAACAACCTTGTAATCCTACTATGTAATGTAGTTTAATTTTTTGTTCATAATATTTTTTTATAAAGAAATTATATATTTAATATTTTACCAATATAAAAACTAACACCCTGATTCACAGGCGCCAAAAAGTAGAGTTTCCGTTTTGTACTTGTGTTTTGTTGTTGTGTAGGCTTCTATATTCCAGATAATATGTAGATATATATTGTAGCAATTGTCAATCGATTTTATACACATATATTGCCGGCACTATATGTCGCTGTAGTTGCCAAGATAAAATGTCAAACTCAGCTTTCAATTTCGTTTGACATTTAAAAAATAAAAGACAACTTATAACTATAAGAAAAAAATAGAAAAAACAATTTTTTAACTTTACAATAGAACAACTTTCTTCCTTTATTTAAAATATTTTATGCTGAATAATTAAAATCTTCATATCTGATGAAGTATGAAACTTTGAAATAAAAATACAAAGCAAATTGTAGAATATATTCAAAACGCAATTGTTGCAGAGACAAACAAAATAGCTGCCTTTTTTAGGTGCGCTTTCTCTAAAACATTAAAAAAGCGCTAAATTTGTAGGAAAAGAGCCGTGTTGGCAATAATTATCATCTCATGGAGATTTGCATTGTTTGACAGCCGCATATTGCAGACGTGTTTATTTGGAAAATATTCATCATTTTTAAAGAAAACTATTTTAAAATGTTTAATATACAAACGCATATGGTATTTATTTTTCAATTTATGAATTTATTGCATTTACAACTTTTTACTTTTAATTCTAGGACTTTGTAGGCCAACACAAGGCTGAAAAGTATTCACGCCTAATCATTACTCTGTTCGGTATAGTGGGTCTTATTTGGGGAGCTCTCATACAGCAGTTTTCGCAAACTGTATATATATTGGGTGCTGGTTTCGTTTTAGCTTCTTTGGTAACTTAATGAAATAATTGAATTTATTGAGTATAAAAGCTAATTATTTAAATTTCTTTTTCCAGGTAACCATACCTCCCTGGCCTATGTTTAGACGTAATCCCTTAAATTGGCAAAAACCACGTTCAGAACCTATAACGTCTGGTGGTAATGGCCAAGAAGAAGTAAAACAAAAGAAAAAGAAGTAATGTTAAATATTATTTTTGTAACATTCCCAAATTTCTCACACACAAACTATTTAAAAAAAATAAAATTTAGAATGTAAAAAAAAATATTTTTATAATTTATTGTGTTTGAATTTGTCAAATGGGTCTTCGATATGATTTTAATTCATTGTGATCATAATATTTATGTATTAAATCATACATGTTGGCAAAGAAATACATTAAATTATCATATTGACCATTATAAGCAGCCTCGGATTGGAAATCATCTATAGATCCATTGATTAAGCGAACTGTTTTATAGAAACCATCTCCAATTTCTAAATGTTCTAAACCTTTATAGTGCTTATTTAAACCCCAGGCATTAACGTGGAGTTCCAGTAAAAATTGATGTATAGCTTCTATAGTAGCCAAATACCAACGAGGACTTCCTTTTTGATGACGCCAAAATTGTGAACATCTATTTTGTAGAACCACTGGTTTTAACGATTTTATTCGATCATCTTTATAAATGCTTCTACTTTGATTCCAAGTACTGTCTATAAAAACGGCCTTTTTTATAGGTAAATTCTCATAAGTATATTGTTTTAAATGTTCGCTTTCTTGTTCCAATTCTTCTCCAACAATTTCCTCTACCCGTCTTTTCAATAGAGTACCAATATTGTGACCCTTGGGAAGACCAAAATTATTTTCCTTACATAGCCTAACATTACGCTCAAATAGTTGAGCCACTGTTACACTTTCCACACTGGGAAATATTAGAACCACATTATCTTCTTTTGTGTAGTCGGGTATGTCAGGATAGGTGTAAATATTAACTTGTTCTCGCGCCAAAACCGCTGCATGTATGGCGGTACTTTTACCATCAATTTCCTTTTTATGTTTTATGATGTCGATCTTAAGGGGAATTTTTACCTTTGGTATAAAATCTCCCAAATTTCCCACAGGAATATAACAATTGTAGCAAAAAAATTTTCTTGAACGATTACACTGGGAACAATCAAATCTGCCTTTAATTGTGTCCAGCACGGTATGATCAGCCAAGCGCATATTAACAAATGGATATTTTCGAGATCGGGTAGCAATTTCCACAGGATGGGACATTTTGCAAATTATTTGTTTCTTTTTTATTTTTACATTTAGCACTACTTGTGCGGTAAGGTGTTAACAGCAACATTCACTAAAAACTGGTAACACCCATGTAAAAGAGAAAATAACGTATAAAATTCTACGGGTTATGCTACACACAGACGAAGGAACATTAGTGAAAATATGTGTTACTTTTAATGTTTCTTTTTTTACTACAGACGACGGAACCAAAAACGAAACCATAAAAGAAACATTAGTTCTGTGTGTTCGAATATACAGCTACATAAAACATATACGCGGAAGAAAAGCAAATTTTTTAAAATTTGTTTTTAAAAATGTTTCTATATTTTTTTATAAAATTTATCCAATTTTTATTATTTTAAATTGTCACCAATTTCAATTTATTTCCTATTTGCAGTCAGTCACATTTTATATCAAAACTTTAGGAAGAATTGAACATGTGTACCCAACGTTAAAAATTTTGAAGTTGTTTGAAAATTTGTTTAAGCAAATTCCAGTCAGCAGATTCTCATTTATTTTACTTCTAAGACATGGACAGATTTTTTGGTATTAAAATGGTATAAGTACTAAACTCTAGATGCCTTTGTTCGTCTCGTTTGTACTATATTAATTGTAGCTATAGCAATCCATCCCACCACTGCAATCCAGGCAAAGAACAACGTCAAATGAAAACATACCGAACTATTTATGCGTCCATATTTACGCCTTTCATTGGATATGGATGTCACCAGATAATCCATAAAATCGAAAACTGCCGAACACGAGATACGACTTTTAATAACGGGCACAATATTTCCCACTCCTTGAATTTCTTTTAATAGTGCCTCACGATATTGTTTGCAAGTGACTTCAAAGCCATTGGTGAAAATTGAAGCATATATCAAAGTGTATAGAGCCATGATACAGGCTATAATGCTGGTGGGTAGCCAATAATAGGGAGATATACCATTATCGGTTAATTCAGATTCGGTAGTTACAACAACCATATCACCAGATCTGCAAGTAAAAAAAAACAGAAACACATTTATAAATAATCCAACTAAAAAAATGGAAGGACTTCTAAATAAATTACATTTTTACTACATCACCAAGAAGGTCTTCTTTCGTAAGTCTCTTAAATAACATCCAAAGCAAAGTTTTTCAAAAATGTCAAGTCAAATTTTTAGGAAAATACGTCATTCAGTTTTTTTTTAACAATGCTATGTTTGGTATTTTCAAAGATGTAAAAAATTAATTTCGCGCTGTCATTACACAATTCTATTTGAAATGCAAAACACCTAAGGAAATTAAAGATAAGTTAGACGAAGTCAATGGCACATCCGCAGCAGTGTTTTAGACTAATTACATTTTGGTAAATGAATTTACACGCGGCCGTACAGTCACAGTTTAACATCGTTCAGTACGTCTTGTTGAAGCAGTTACTTCGGAAATCATCGATAAAATGGACGATATAGTTTTGAGGCCCAGGGTATATCACATGGTTCAGTGATTTTAACTTTGCAATCGTGTAACTGAAAGTAGCTAATGTTTTTTAGAGGTTGAGAACTGTTATTTTAAATAAGACACAAACTTGCGAAAAAAAGTTTTTTTTTTAATTGAAAGTATATTGAATGGCAATTAATTATTTTAATACTTAAATCTTATCATTAAAATTCATTCTCTTGTATGAATCAATGTGTCCAAAATTCCTTTTAATACTTAAGGCCAAATAAGCTATCAAATAAAAATTTAAATCGAATCATTTCGTAAGTCTCTATGTTTTTATTTTAAAAAAGTTCTCAACATTTAAAAAAACACCCTTTACATTCAAATTTAAGGTTAAGAGAACTTATTATTTTAACACAATACCGGACAGGACATTTTTATCTGATGCTGATTTTTGGTAAGTCCCGAATACAGATCCGGTGAAAATCTTAAAATTAAGCCCTGTCATAGCACGCCGTCGAAATAAAAATTTCACAGATCACTGGACAGAAATGGGTTAATATACATACATACATTAATGTACAGACTTTGAATTTCCGGTTTTTAACATTTCCAAGAGAACATGTTGCTTTTCTATTCAGCAGATATATCAAGGAGAATTTAATTTGATTAAACATCCATGTGAAAATTATTGTAATTTTATGTAACATAAATTTGTGCAATAAGATTCGCCAGGCATTTTATGACATATTAATTGGGACTTAGTTCTATACAAATTTGGCCGAAACAAAAAATTAACGTTTTCGTTTTTAATTTTTTAAAATTTTAAGGTTTTTCAACACCACATTTTTAATGGTTTTAATGGTAAATTATTTTATAACAAGTACTGGCACACTACCCGATATTTGTTGTTTAAAGTATTGCCAGTACTGTGCCCTTCGTTCTTGTTTACCTGAGCAGATTTAAAATACGAGTAATAACAAAAGTATTAAAAACCGAAACCAAAAACCGGTTTTTTCAGTTTAAAAAACTCAACCGGATTCAGTTTCAAAAAACCGAAAACCGAATTTTGGGTGTTGGATAACAGGTTTTTTTAAAATATATATTTTTCTAATTTTCTAAACAGGACAACATATTCGCTTAGTTAAAATAAAACAAATTGATATTGCAGTGAATAGTAATTGTTATTAATTAATATTTGTTAGTTAAGCCTGTTATAGTTGTTAAAAATAATACTTTTTTAACCTTCAAGCTAAATTATTTCAGTGAAAAACTTTCGAAATTTTAAATTTGACAAAAAAGAAAAATAAAAAATTGCAATGCTCTATAAATTTACTTAAGACATAACCCTGGCGACATTTCGCAAAAAGTAAAATTCGTTACTAAGCAATGTTAAATTTTCAATAGAGGGCGTCATAAGAAATATGGATTTTCTTAAAAAGTTTTGTAACAAAATAATTTTAGAGTGTATTTTTTATAAAAAATAACATCAATATTCGAGTTTTACATGTTTTAAAAATACAGATGGTTTCTTAGAAATATTAAGTTTGATAAAAAATCGATAGATTTTCGTCTAATAGATAACCGACAATTTTTCCTGCTGGAGGTTAAATAAAAACAGCTAGATATAACTAGAATATTGCGAATACTTTTTCGGTGTAATACAAGTGTGTCACATTTGTGACAAATGCTTCACAAGTTTCGAATAGACCGAACACCAGTTTTCAAACCCGAATCTAAAATTCGAAAACAAATTTAATTTAAAAACTACTAATTTTCGGTTTAGTATGAATGTAGTATTACACAATTCTGAATCATAACATTTGATGTGGCTCGTTACATAAAGCAAACTTTTAAAATTTGTGCGTTTTTACTTAACCTATGACCACAGTTAGAAAAGATGAATACTATAACCAGCCCATCATAAGCATTTATATGCAAAACAATTTAGTTAATTGATTACTTAAATATGAATACTTATTTGTACGACATACTGACCTTTGTCTAATTGTAGTAGTTCCTGACTTCCTCTTTGCTGTGCCCATACATACACGATAGACATGATAGATGCCCAAAACAATGCAAAATAACAGAGGCAGTATTAGACCATATGTTGCATAATGACAATAAGCTATATGACCACCCTCAAATGATGTGTAGGTGGAACGAGCATGAAGATAGCACCCACAATTTGTTTCTGGACAGGCATTCAAGACATAGCGCCAGTGAGTCCAGGCTACGGCCGATGTTATACAGCATATTACAGATGAGGCTATTACCAAGGGATAAAAATATGCTAAAGCACGCTCTGCGCCATAAGACATGATACTGTTTTTGTTTTCGTTTTACTTTCACTGTAGTACAGTTGCTCCACTATACTTACAATTTATGAAAAGTTTCTTATAGATAGATATTAATTTTTTATATATGGGAATAAAATTTATAAACCAATTTATGTTTAATATTATTCACTATTTTTGATATTTTGTTTGTTAATTTTTTTATAAACATAGAAATCAAAATAAACAAAGAAAATTAGGTGTTGTTGCATTTGTCAGATAAACACGTTTAAATACTTTTAACCATTCAGCAATAACTAAACATTTCCAAAAACAAGTTATCTATTTACTCAAGCGCAATTTATGTATGTGTAGGTATTAAACAAAGTGAGCAAGAGCCCCAAATAAACACACCTGCAACAATGAGAGTTAAGGGGTTAGGTCAGAATTGAGTGATTAAAAATTTTCAAAATTTTCACTCATATGAAAATCTTCCACTGCTTACACGCCGCTTTGGATGAATCTCGGATATGTAATAGATAATCCAAATACAAGGTTTACCTTGTGTTTTTGTGCCATTTCCGATTACTAGAGAGCAAAAAGGGAGGCAGAAAAAGGCCAATTGTTTTTACCAACATTAAACATAATAAAATAAAACGAAAAAAGTACCAATTTTTTAGCCCCTAAGCATCAGAGATGGCACATTAAAAATTGGCATTGCCCGTATTTCAAGCAATATATACCAGTGCTAAGATACCTACCGTGTAGTCGAACAAAAACCAGTAGATATCTAAGCACTGATATACATCTATTGCTTGAAATTATTTTCTATCACATATCCGAGTTTCATTTATATCATCGTGTAAGCCTTAGTGAGATTCTTTTGTCATTAGTAAGGGCATCACTTGATTTCCACTTTTATCCAATTTCAAAAACTGTTATTTAATTAAAAGAATTTCAGTAACACAAATTTGTTGTGTACAACAAAAACTTTTATTTGAAAAGATACATCTAATCATGGGTTTTCATAAATCATTTAAAAATCTTAGTATTTCACTCAATTGGTTAATTTTTCAACACTTAATACTGACATATCCCCTTATAATAATACCTCACAGGTATTTTTTTTTATAAATGAGAATTATTCCAATCAGAGTATTATTCGAATTCGTTTAGTTTACTTCTTCAGTTGAAGTTCTCTAATCAACTGAACAATAATTTATTGAATGAGTTACTAAATGTATTGGCTGCCTTGTGTTGTAGTTAAATTTACTATAAATTTATTTGATCGTTAACATTGTTTTTAAATTAAAGATGCAGGGCGACCCAAAGTAGCGGTTGAAAACAAAAACTTGCGACGTTGGATTAGTTGACTTGAGCCGCAAGCCATTTTCAGTTCGGATTTTATTTAAAGAAATAAATTTAGGAAACATATTTTTAAATACTCTGACCCTATCATGCTGTGAATGGCTATTAGCCTGCGTTTTTGATGCTTTTTTGTAAAAGGGGGCATTTATTGCCACGAGAGTATTCATGATCGTGATTTGCACATACTGTCAAAAAGCTCTGAGTGCCATTTCTTAGCCTTGAGTAGTAATGATGATTGCATTTTGTGTAAAACACCATCGTGAGTCCCCTTACTATTCTTGTTTATTCTTATTTGTCAAACGGCTCGCCAGCCAGTTTAAGCCGATTCGACGGGTGCTTGCATCTCTGAGATACATATTATTTGAACTTAAATGTGGCGTAAATGAGAGCATATTTTCATTTATAAATTAATCAAGATATGAGAAAATTAAAATTTTTACATGCCTCATTTAATGGGAGCCAACGTTTAATAATACTGTACTACTCATTATTATGAGTATGAATGATTCATTCATTTTATGACAAGCTTACGTTCACGGAATACTATGTTGTAGTAAATTAAATGCATTTAGCAATAATTAATTAAATTATATTCAGTGTCTAAAAGATGTGAGTGTAAACAACACATTTTTAAAAACTACCCAATACACAATTTTGCTTTAATTAAAGCCAAAATAAAGTGTTATTCAAGTTATATTTTCTAATTTCAAGCCTTGATTTATACTTTACTTACACTTTAATTCAATAGCATATTCCAGCAAAACGGACACTGGAATTCAAGTCGAACATTACAGTGAGAATATACTTTAATTCAAGCCTTGAATTACAGTTCAATTCAAGTTCAAACAACATAATAATTACACTTGCTTTCAAACCCTACCTCAAGCTTAAACAAAGCCATAAAAACACGGAAATTTTTAGTTTTGGTAAAATTAATTAAATATTTTTAACATACATACATTTTTATAATTTTAGTTTTTTATATCTAATATAGATTTTCCGACTTTTGATAGTTTTTTCACTTATCCTTTCTTTATTTAGAAGCGTATAAATTTGTAGAATCTTTCTAAAATAAGAAAAAAGATAATGTAAGGACAGATCTTAGCTCCAAATAAATGTGGCTTACCTGTTCGTTAAAATCCATGAAAGAAATTCAAATTTTATAAAAATCTTTACAGAAAAATTGTAAATATGAGGAAATGTTTTAATTTTATTTTAAAATATTGACAAAAAAGGAAAAACATAAAACAAAATATTTTTATTTGCATGAACTTGATTTTGACTGTAAAAAAATCACTTAAAATAAAGCACAATACAAGCAATATTTAAAGCACTTTAATTTTTCAATGTTTATTGGGTATGGACAATTTGAAGTAATTTGGATATTAACTCTGAGGGGTGACAATACATTTTGCTGGCGGGCCAAAATTATATACAGCATTTTTGACCCGAAGGTACTCTCTACTTCGAAATGCAGACGTTTTTTTTTTGAAGTTGTGTATTTTTAAAACTTTATGTGAAAGACAAAATCACAATTCATGCTCGCGAAAAATCATTTTTGATGGAGTATAAAAGTTTTTTTTACATGAAACCTCAATATAATTTTAGGGCCGAAACCATGGGTGAAGTATGGTCTGGTTTTTATGCTTTAAGCATAGTAAGTTGTTTCGATTTTACGTGAAAGAAAAACTGTTATATGTACTTCATATAGCATAGTAAATATTATTTCCAGTGAAAAGTTCAAAATTTAAATTTATTTCTTGGACTCTTTTATTATGGCTTTGATCACAAATGTTATTGAGATTGTTTATATTATTGTTAAAATTTCTACCCGGTACCCTTTAGCTTTTTTTACATTTAAATTATTTCAATTGCCATTTTATTTTGGATTTAAAATTATTTTTTTTTGTGTACTTAATATATTTTTAGATATTTATTATATATAGGTTGGTTGAAAAGTTCCTGCGCTCACCAAGAGATGGCACTGCTAGCTCCAAACTTTTTTTTCTCAAGTTGGTATAACTGTCCTGAGAACACATGCAAAGTTGCAAGTCATTCTGTTAATTCTTTCTTTGTTTACAAGCCATTTGAAGTTGACGTGTCATTGATTTTTTTTAATATGGAAAAAATTGAATATCGTGATTCAATTTCAATTCTTTGTTTTGAAGGGTTTAAAAGCAAAGGAAATTTATGAACAATTGTTAGAAGTGTATAAGGAGTCCTCACCTTCAAATCGCACCGTTGAATTTTGCGCTGGTGAATTTAAACGTTGTCGTACCAGTCTTAAAGACGATCCACGCGAAGGACGACCAAAAACTGCAACACAGCTGAAATCATTGAGCAGGTACATAATATGGTTAGTGAAGATCCAAGTTTGACTAAGCGTGAAATTGCTAATGCCATAGGCATCTCAGACGAACGAGTACTGCATATTTTACATGAAGAATTACGTATGAAAAAATTGTTTGGAAAGTTAGTGCCGCACACATTAACAATTCAACAAAAACTGGATCGAAAACAAATTTCTCAGCATAATTTGGAGCGTTTTAAGCCGAATAAAACCGACTTTTTGCATAGTTTTATAACTATGGATGAGACTTGGATCTACCACCATGATTCTAAATTGAAACAAGAACGTTTACAGTGGACTGAAACTGGTTGTTCAGCTCCAAAGCAGGTGAAGTCACAACGATCAGCAAAGAAGGTTATGGCATCAGTTTTTTGGGATGCAAAAGGTATTTTATTGATTGATTATCTTCAGAAGTGTAAAACAATCAACTCTGAATATTATTGCAGCCTTTTGGATCAGCTGGATAAAAAAATTCGTGAGAAGACCTGGTTTAAAGAAGAAAAAAATCATTTTTCATCAAGACAATGCACCTGCTCACAAAAGTGTTTTGACGATGGCTAAGTTCAAAGAATTAAAGTACGAATTGCTTGAACATCCACCGTATTCACCAGATTTGGCTCCCAGTGACTACTATCTCTTCAGAAATCTCAAACAATTCCTTCGTGGAAAGCATTTTTCGTCGAATGAAGAGGCCATAGCAGCCGCAGACGGTTATTTTGCAGAGCTTCCGGAAAACCATTATAAGGATGGGATAAAATTATTGGAAGATCATTGGAACAAGTGTATTGAGCTTCTAGGAGATTATATTGAATAAAAAAATATATATTTTAACAAAAACAGTATTCTTTCATTTCGAGCGCAGGAACTTTTCAACCAACCTGTATGTATATTCTTCTAATTGTTTGTTAAGTAGTATGTTTTGAGTTGTATTTTTAAACCATATATGGCCCTCTAGGCTCGGTTTTTGTGTAACATTGATTAAATAAATAAATAAATGTATTTTTTTTTTTATAAGAAAGATACAAATCACAAGAAACACAAAACTTCACTCATCATGAAGAATCATTTTTAATACATGAAAATTGTATAAAATAAATACTCCTTTAGGTTTTTAAAGTTCCAGTGCAATTTTTTTTTTTCAGTAAAAAATATTCTATGCTTTATACTACATTTAAAGTAGTTTTTGAAAAGTACAAATTTTGAATCAAAAACTAAAGGTTTTTAAAAACCATTAATTTTTGGTTGTAGTGTAAATTTGGGTTTAGGAACGACTTAGGAACACGATAGTTACGGTTTAAATATTTGTATTTTATTTTCCAACTACGGCTATGGCAACCATTAACTTTGTTTATAGTTTATTTTATATTTTTGTTTTAGAGACACGATTTTTGTCAACAAATTTTATAAAAAATCAATTTTCACTAAAATATTTTAATAATTAACGAAAAAAATGCATACTGAGACAAAGTGCGACAATTTAAACGAATTTGGTTTTATTGATTATAAAAAACCATTAAGTAAACAACAGGATATGAGAAGTGCAACCTATATGGGTCATAAACATATGACGGATACCATGTTGGGCAATAAAATACATGTCAAGTTTAAAGAAACACGTCCTTATATAGAAGATGCAACATTGGCAAATCTTAGAACCAGTGATTATAAAGCAAATTTTATATGGAAGGTATGTTATATTATGTCTGTTACCGTACATTAATGCTATAATACAAAACAACAAAAATGCTTTTCCGAACTTAAAAATGCGTATAAATTGTTGTTGTTATGTACGGAAACGGACATACATACATATAAATATAAAGTGTAAATTGTAACAGTTTTAGAAGTTAAATATTTACTGTTTACTGTTTCTTTCAGTTTGGTAATCCAGATGAAATTCGGAATCCCTCCTTGGATAAAAATATAAATTATATAAAACCATTTTATGATTGCAGTTTAAAATTTCTTAAACGTGCTATGATACCAGCTAGCAGTGTAACACATTCTGATTATCTTTGGAGTCCAAAACCTCCAACAATTCTTCCTGCAACTTTACCTATGCCCGCACAAGTGGCTACTTCAAATATTGTTATAGATCGTAACAAGCCGAATTATTCCAAATATTTAGATCCTTCTGCAACAACTACACGTTTAGATTATTGCTATCGTTCGTCAAAAGATGTATTGAATGGTATTTCCGCTAAGGATAATATCACATTTTGGAATTGGAAAGATATTGAATATCGTAGCAAGAAAGTATTTCGAGAAAAGGATAAACAACTATGCGATATGTTATCTTCCAAAGATTGTACTAAAAGACGTGAATTTTCCAGTAAAGTTAAGCCAGTACCACATGCAGGTTTAACCACAGAAGTACGTGATAATTATATTGATCCATTTAAGCGGGCAATTGATTATGATGTTACAAATATCAGAAATGACTTGACATTTGTAACTATAGATTCATCAACTGATAAGACGGAGTATGCTATTTTGGGTTCAGGTGAATGTACTCAAAAATATGTCTAATTTTATTTTAACGAACTGAAAAAGGTGGTTTATTTTATATTATTTTATTGCTAAAATAAGGATGCTAAATACATTTCGAAAACAGGTAATACGATATTTGCAACACAAATAAATACACGCTGTTATTAAAAATTTTCCAAAATGTTTTTTTCCATAGCCCGCAAATTTTTTAATATAGAAACTTTATGATTCAAAATCCCTGAAATTGCTAATATGTGCAATAAAATTAGTAATTAATTTAATTTTTGCACCTTTACATTAAATTTTTTTAATATCGGTAATATTTCTAATGGATTTAGTGCCTATATTCGAGGGAGAGCTTTACTGTATCGCCAAAATGGGTTTAACTTAGATGTTCTTCTAACGTCAAATTATTCCTCGGTATGTGTCCTAACTGTATCAGAACAAATTTTTAAAATAAAATTTAATATTTTTTCTTTTGATAATTTCACAATTTTAAATTTTTATTCATTTCTCTATTTCTTTAAAGAAATGAATAAAAGAAAGAAATAAAGGGATTTCTATTTATTTTTTAATAAAAAAATAAACAACGTAGTTTTAATTAAATCTTCACAATACGGAAAAAGCTTCATCATACATATATATGAAACATTTGCATTTGACATATATCTATAAAGAATAGTTATATATGTATATGAAGTTTTCATAAATATTATGAAATTTTTCAGAAAGTTTTATGAAGTATGTTTTATAACTTCTTAATCATTTTATGGAAAAATGACATCAATAATTTATCTAAATTTTTTCGTTTACTTAGTGGAGCTAACACACTTCGTTATTGAAATCGTACCAGGTTCCGGTTGAAATTCCAAACATGGTCCATTATTTAAAATAATATTATTATGAAACAGTTTAATATTTTTTTATGAAGCTTTTCCTTTGGGTGTACCGGATTTGGTCGGATCCTGTTTATTAACGGATTAGGTTTTAAATTAACGTCATAGAACTTATTTTTCATATGTATGGGCCAATGTATCATAGCAGTTTTAGAATGTTTCTTTTTATAGAAAATTTCGGGAATTTAAATTTTTTGTTTTATAAAAAGAATATTTGAAAATGTGGATTTATTTCATACAAAAAGATGTTAAAAAAAACATTTCAAAAACCAACAAGTAAAAAATGGCTTAAATTCGGCTGTGCCGAATACCCTCCACCAATTTTCTAAAATAATGTTTTCTACTGTTTTTGGTACAAATAATGTAAAAACATTTGAAGTAAAATTATGGAGGTGAAAAACTTTTTGGGAGGCCAAAAAACAAATTTTTTGGTGGAAAAAAAATTTTGAGGTGAAAAAAAAATTTTTGAGGTTAAAAAAAATTGAAGTGAATAATACATACAAAATATTTACCTCTCTACCACTGGTGAAAAAATATGAAAAAATATATTATGCACCAGTCGCTACTATGAAATTGTACTAAGATACACTCATTTGTAAGGTATCTTCACATTTTCACTCATAACTTTTTAACAGATGGACCGATTTTGCTCATTTTGAATAGCAAACTGCTCGGGAAGATGTACTATAATCTAGGTAAAAATAGGCACAACCGCTTGCGTCTTCGCGTCGTGATCGTCATTTCAACAGACCGACATCGTTAAATCGACTTAAAATTGCATAAGGATCACGAATATATATACTTTATGGGGTCCTAGAACTATATTTCGACATTTTACAAACGGAATGACAAACTGATATATACCCTCACCATATATGGTGGAGGGTATAAAAATAAATCGGGCATACATTTAGAAAAAAAAATTACAAACTCACCCAATAAAGGATATCCGTTGTTGACATTTTAGAACTGATGTTTCTACTAAAATTGTGTGCATTGCATTTATAAAGGCTTTATAAGACTTTCTCAAACATTTAATAATTCAAACTGTCTGTAAACCAATTTACGGTGGGTTTGAAATTTTCTTTTAAAATTTAATTACTTTATAAGTACATTGTTTAAATAAAATACGTCTTGTATCACTTTTAAATATATTGTAACAATATTATATTTGTTTTATCTATATTTATATGTTTTCTTTTTATAATAGTTGATTAGTTTTGGTTATTATGCGGTTAAGAACAAAATTCAATTCAAGTTTCTTACTTAAAAGAACGTATGATAAACTAATGACAATTAAAACACAAGAAACAAAAAAAATAAAACAATCTTACTTAAAGTATAGACTAATAATTTAATTTTGATGATATTATTTACAATCTCATTATTTTGAAGCAAAGCTTAAAATAAAATTAAAAAAAAATAATGCCAAAAATCATTGAGATTTTTTTTGGTTATATAACAGACTACAAACATGCATGATAAACTTAATTGAAAACGATTAAAGTTTAAGTACAAATATATTAATTTCCAATTTTATTTAAGAATATATCACAATATTACATTTTAAAAAAATGTTTAATACTACTCCGTTTCACTTTAAATTTAACATATCTATCGAGATTTTTTATTCCAAAATAAGGTTAACATCTTAGTTAACAAAATGTTTAAAAAAGAAAAAGCAAAATAACATTATTCCGCTGTTCAGTAACGGCATAAGAGGAGTTTCATCGACTTTATGGAACTCTTTAAATCTTTTTGGTAAATATTGCAGTAATCCATTTCTTAAACAATTGCTGTTATTTTCTACTTTTCTAACTTTTCCTGATATTTCCTGCACAGGAATCAAAAACAACCAAAATAAAGTAAAAAATGCAAAGCAATGCATAAATTCCGAGTGGTGAACATGTTCTTAAAATATCCATTGAAATTTTTGTGTTTATTTATGCTAACCATATTTCGGAATGAAGTAGTATTATTTAAATGTTTTCAATTGTATTTTACATATTATTCACATATGTTTAAAACTGCAACTAAGTAAAAAGTGAATTTATATTTTTAAGTAAAACGGTATTACACTGGTGAATTGGATAATAAAAATTCTGATATATAGAGTTTCCTTTATAAAATTGAAAATAATTTAGAAATATCGGAGTTTTTCTTTCATTTAACAATAATAATAATACAATAATAAACTAATAAATAAATAAAATCAATAAAAATAGATACACACATATAGACAAAAAAAAAATCTAAAGACTAAATATTTTATAATTTGGTTCTATATTAAAATATCATCACTGTAACTAGCCACGCATACATTTGCATTATTGGAACGGTAATTTGTATTTTTCGACAACATTGTTGTCGTTTTCTTCATTATAGTTGTCGTCTTTTGAAAACGATTCGAGTACGAATTTGAATTTGAATGGGAATGTTGTTGTGTTAAATTTGTTTGGCTGTTTTGGTTGTTGTGTTGATTTTGATTATGATTAAGCAAACGTCATTTTTTCGTATTTATACTTGGTTTGGGTAAAGAATTAATAAACGAGGTGTGAGTGGGTATAGCGGGAGCAACAAAACCTAAATCGGGTATTAAAGCTATACTAGGAGCTACTTTGGCAGAGCCCACTTGAAATTGATTGTTTCTGGCTGTGGCTGTAGTAGTAGCTACTGTAAGGCGTTCCGGAGTAGGTACTGGCGCTGTGGAGAAATTTTGCATAACATGTATTTGTTGTGGTATGGGCTTATGATGATGCTGATGATGATGATGACTAACAGGTGGTATATTGTTAGCAGTTTGGTATTGCTGTTGTTGTTGTTGTTGTGGAATATTATAATTATTGTTGTTGTTATACATATGTTTAGGAGATTGCTGTGCTGCTGCTGCTACTGCCACTGCTGTTGTTGAGTTTATATTTATGGGTCCCTTATGATACATACTTAATGGATTATTATAGAAATTTGCATTTTGCCAAGCACCACTATTAAACTGAGGAACTCTATATGATGATGAAGGTTGTTGGGCCGCTGTAGGTTGTGGCGCACTTGATACAAAATCGGACCATTCATCATCATTATTCGAATTATTGATATGTACCGCTGCAGTCATTCTGTGTGGTACTACTGGCGATCTATATTTAAAAGGAGAACCAGCTGGACTTTTTGTTAAAATATTATTATTTGCTCCATTTCTATTTGTAGAGATATTATTTGCTATGGGCACCGAAACAAAATCAGACCAATCGTCATCATCATCATCATCATTATTGCCACTGCTGCCACATCCTCCCAATTCTTTATTAGCTACTGTGGCACTAATAGAAGGTGTAGACGCCTGTTGGTGGGTGGGTGTTGATTTTTGTGATGAACTAGAAGTATTTGTAGATTTGACCGATTTAGGTTCTGGGAATAATTCTTCAATGCGTGCCAATTCTTCTGCATTAATATTAGCGGTTGAATCACCCCATTCTATTTTTGGTTTATTATTTTCCATAAATATAGCCTGGGGTATTAGAATGGCCGGGCTTAAAATCATACCACCATGTGAAACGGTGGCAGCCGGTTTTGTTACTTCTGCTGCCTTTTTATTTGAATATTGATTTAGTTTTGTATTCGTTACAGAAATTGCTGGTATTGAATGGGAAGATGGTACTTCACTTGGCACCGATTGAAATTCTGTGAAATCATCATTCGATTCATCTTCTTCCAAAGGTGATCCTACCGACATTTTGTTGTTCTCATTTCCGTTTATATTATTGGAATTCGATAAAAATATTTCAGATTTATTTGTAGTTATTTTATTGTTAAGGGTTTCCTTTAAAAATGGTGGATTATATTCAACATCTCTATATTCTTTTTTAACCACCGTTTCATCGATTATAACACCCATGGCTGCCTTTTCATAATCAAAATCTATAGGAGTTGATTTGGAAGGTGAGGAGGAGTATGATACCGTAGTTTGTTTTGTTTCAAACTCAGTTGTCTTTGAGGGTGTATAAATGTGTGTTTCCTTAAAGGAGCCTGTAAAAGTAGATGTAACCACTACTTCATTTGTATTGACAGTATTTTTTATATGCTCCTCTACATCTTTCAATTCAAAATCATTTAAATTATTTATAATCTGGTTTGTGGGTAATTCCATTTCAAGCGTAGTTGTGGGTAAAGGTGAAGAAAATGTTGTAATCGATTCCATTTCACTGATGGGAGGTGTTTTCGAAAGTTTTTCTTCATTTTCTATGGCATTTTCAAAAATTGTTAGTGGGTTAGGTGCTGCTGCAGTTGTTGTCAATGGCCCCTCCGGTGTTAATGTATTGTCTTTAATAGCTTTAAAAATTATAAAGTTAAAAGAAAATGTTGAAAAGATTTTTTTTTATAATAAAGAAGAATATAACTGTAACGGGGTTATAACTTAATTGATGCGAACAAAGTATAATCATATTCAAGGAAACGGTTCAAAGTATAAGAATTTAGAAAAAATCCAAATTTAAATTTGGAGGCATGATTTATGGTCTCATATACATTTACAACCCATATTTAAACCAGATATATAAATACCATTTAAGCAGGTAGGTCTGAATATGGACCGACTCTAACCAAATTCAATAGGGTTCCCTCTTTGTTAATTTCTTGCAGGGTGAGTTTACCAGCAAAGTAGTGGTTTTTGTTTTTGTGTACGGTTGGCAATTTCTGCCTGGTAGCCTTTTGTAAGCTTTGTTCAATTCGCATACTAACGATATAATATTCTATACTAAGTGGGTCTGCTTCAGCAGGGTAGTATTCCGGCGGCAATTTCGGACGGGTCCAAGATGGACACTGGCAATGGTGCCGGTGTTTTTATTGCTGACACTGACGTGAAAAGGTCATTCAGACTCCCGGATGAGTGCAGTGTCTTCCAGGCTGAGATCCTAGTGATCTGGAGGGCGACGGAGGTGATACTGGATTACATCGTAGGGTGACAATTTACCTCGACAGTCGGGCTGCGCTAAGGGCATTGACAAATTATACGGTGCGATCGAGGCTGGTCGGACGGTGTAGGAATGCTCTGAGGGAGCTCATGGTTGCATTCACAGTAAGGCTGTGTTGGGTACACGGACACTGCAAGGTGGATGGCAATGAACTGGCGGACGCGAGGGAGGGTTCGAATCTGGACTTAGGGATAAGGGATAGGGGGTAAAGCCACTACTATGGGGTTATATGGGAAGGGTTCCGTGATGCCGTTAACCTGCCCTGAAGCAATAGAGTGGACTTAGGGATAAGGGACAGGGGGTAAAGCCACTACTATGGGGTTATATGGGAAGGGTTCCGTGATGCCGTTAACCTGCCCTGAAGCAATAGAGTGGATTGCAGGGTGTCGAGAGCGTTGTAGCCCGGACTGGATGCAGGGGCAACCACGGTTCTACTAGGATTGGATAGGGGTGGTCTCAGGACATTATAGGGATCTTGACAGGTCATTGTTCTGTTAAGGGATAATGCCATACCGGATTTCTGCAGACTGTGCGGGGATGTCGAGGAGCTAGAGACGGTAGATCATGTACTGTGCCACTGTTCTAGGATGTAGTCTCAGGCAGAAATTGCTAGGGGATAGGTTTCACGACGAACTGGGGTATATCGCTGGATGTAATCCATCCGATCTACTAAGGTTTGTAAGGGAAATAGGACGGCAGTTTTTGATGAGAAGACTGTACGGGGAGTCTTGTCCTACGTAGTTTATTTCTTCGGACCTCTCAATTTTTCATATAATGTACGAAATACGAGTATTTCGTATTCATAATTAGGCATGCTATTCATTATGTGTAATTTCTTAAAGCATTAAATAATATACCTTCTTTTGTTTGCTCTGTAATATTAATAGATTTCCAATCTATATCGATATTTTCCTTTGCTGAATTTATTGTTGAATTTGGTTTCGATTCAGTAGTACTAACAGAAACAGGTTCTAAAATAGAACATGAATCTGCCACATTACCGGCCGACGCAATGGGTTTCATGGGTTTTAAAGGATTAAAACTTAAATTTGCAGCAAAACGCGGCAACGAAGGATTCCAATTTTCACCATAAAGCTAAATAAATAATAAAACAAACAAGAATTTTAGAGATTTAGTAAAAATTTTACAATAAAAAATAAACTTACAATATTTTTTGAATCTATGCCCAATGATTTTATAAAAGAATGTCGTGTATCTGAGTTTAACCATTGATATTCCAAAGCTTTAGCAGTATCTATTGAAGTAAAAGGTATGTCTTGTATTTTATTAGCTTTAGGTTCAGCAGTATTTTCAGCTATATTGGATATGGGTGGATTAAACATTAATTGTAATATTTTCGATATGCGTTCATTAAGATTTTTGGGTGTTATCATAGGTGTAATAGTAGTAGATACATTTTGACTAGTTGTTACTGGTGCAAATGTGGAGGCAGTTGGGGTTATGGGTTCAGCGGTATTAAAATCACCAAAATCGTCATCATCATCGTCGTCGAAATCAATCTCGTTATTTAATGGAACTGATGATTTTGCGGTTGCTTTATTTTCGATAAATTGTTTTTGTTCGGTTTTATGTATCTCTTGGTGTTCAAAATCAGCAAAATCATTGAAGTCATCGTCATTAATATTCTCAGTGGGTTTTTCAAAGTTTGTTAGATTATCTTTACAATTATTGTTTTCTGTTTTTAAATATTGCTGCTTGTTAGAGAACTTTTCAATTTCAGGAGCTTCATTAAAGTCGCCAAAATTATCATCCACACTAGAAGGTTGATCTGTTAAAGGTGGAAACTCATTAGGAAACTCTTTGCTTACTTCGCAAATATCTTCAAAACTATCATTTACGTTATCCTGAAGTATGGACGAATTAATTTTACTAGTAATATCTATTTCCGAAAATTTAACCAGTCCATTATTTACAATTATGTCATTTTCTAGAGAATTATTTTTTAATTCTTTAATGTCGTCATTTTTATTTTTAAATTTGTATGCATGCGAGGTAAAATCGTCAAACTCGTCATCATCTACAGAATCTTTAAATTCTTCTGGTTGTTTGAATTCGTTAAAGTCCGGCGACGATATATTATCATTTATTTCATATGATTTTGTCTTATAATAACTTTCTGTAGATTCCATTTGAGAATTATGGTTCAAAATATCATTTTCTTTTAAATCTTCATTATCAAGTTGTGGTTGTTTGCTTTTTATGTCATATACAGGTACTGAATTATCTACAATAGCTTGGATGTCTGGAGGTGTTATTGCTGTATTAAAATCTTGAAAATCTGCAAAATCACCAAAGTCATCATCATCATTGTCATCGATACTACTTGATTGTTCATCTAGTGGCGGCGGCAAATCATATGTATTTTGATGAAAACTATTACTGGAACAAGATTTATATTCATTTTCATTTTCTATTACGGTCGAATCATTATTGTCTAAAGAATCTACTGATTTTGTGTCCGCTTCTTTTGTAATGCCTCTAGATGTTGCTTGATTTTCTTTAATTTCTTGTATAACAAAATAATCTTGCATATTATCGGTTTCTGTGAAATTTTTAGGTGTTTTTGGTGAATACAATTCATCATCGCTTAAATCATCTTCTATATCTTCTATAGACACCACATTTTGTATAGAACTCAAACTAATTTTTTCACTATTACATTTATTTTCTAAATTGCATGTTTCAATTCTTAATTCTTTTTGATTTTTGTTTATAGTTTTAGCCTCGTTTGGTTTTACAACTTCTTGTTTGACTTCCAAAGTAGTTGATTCGGTATTGAAATCATTTTGCTGTTTGCAAAATTTCTCTATTTCTTTTTGTTCCTCTAGATTTTCATTAATTTTCCCAGTCAAGGAAGTTTCTAGTGATGTGTCTTTATTAGTTTCTTTAATTTTATTATTATCTTCTTCATTTGAATTTTTTATATTATAATTGTAAGCTTCCGCAATGGTATTATCTTTGACTTCGATTTCTTCCATTTGTGGTGGAGGTAGATGATTTGGTAAGTCTTCTTCGGGCGGTATCAGGCCATCATAAATACTAGTTGGAGGTAAATCACTAACTGATGATGGTCTTGGTGATGGTAGAGGTTCTAAAAATATGTACAAAATAATATAAGTCATGCCGTCAAAATTATTAATTGATTTATTCTGTAATTAAATATTTAATTGTATTTTTTGTTTTTGAAAAAAACCTTTAATTTTAGTAATTTTTATTTTAAAAATAAAGCTTTTTTAGTGACTACTTTGTAAATAAAGCTCCTGTTCCGGTAAAGTTTCGATTTTAATTCGAACAGAATTATAAAATCACACAAAATTAAAATTTGAGTTTCCCCAATATTAATATGTACATATTTAAAGTATCATTTTTTGAAAAAAAATATATACAAAAAAAAAAATTACTATTCAAGTATATTTGCGGCTCCCCAGCCATATGAACATGGAAACAAGTGTTTAAATAAGTACCTATAGACTGTTTGGCAGATTATTCCAAATTTGATAGACACGATCAATAAAAGATCGATCAAATATTGAAAGATGTCTAAAAACTCATTTAATAGGTCTTCCGGTTGTTGCAATTTAATAATTTTATAAAAAAGAAGTAAAGTACGAAAGTTAGAGTAGTTACCGAAACTACATCTTAAAAACTCAGGAACAAGCTCCGTTACACGATCATGTTCATAAATTCTCAAATTAAATACATAACGAACAGCTTTTCTGACAATTTTCTTAAGAATATTTATATTATTTAACCAGGTCCCAGAGAAGGCATGAAGGCCATATTTAAATTGGGACAAAATTAGGAAATGAGCTAGGCGATGTCTTACATGTCTAGGTGTATATTGTTTTAATGAGTATAATCTTCTTAGAGTACGACATATTTTATTTGAAAGAGAATTTATGTGATTGTTGAAACTTAGTCTGGAATCCAAAAAAATACCGAGACATCTAAGAGAATCCATACACTCAATTACCTTGTTATTTATATATGTATATCCTGGGATAAATAACATGCCTGTTCTGTGTATAAAAAGCAATTGCCTTAGTCTTAGTGGAATTGATCTCAAGACAATTTAGGGACATCCAATTGGATATTAAATTAAGATGGTTATTCAAGCAGGTCTTAAAGCGGTCAATATGATCAGAACCGGTAGTATACAATATCATAATATCATCAGCAAATATATATGAATGGCAAAAATTGTTGTCCAAAAGTGAAATACAATCATTTAAATATGTGAGGAATAAGATGGGACCCAGTACAGACCCTTGAGGCACACCAGATATCACTGCACCTATAAAGGAATTAAACCCATTGAGGGAAACAAACTGAGACCGTCCCAGCAGGTAAGAAAAAACCAACTTACAAGATTTGGAAAAATTGAAATTTTCCTGAAGCTTCCTTATAAGAACGTTATGATTAATTCGATCAAACGCTTTGGTTAGATCCAGAGAGACCATTATGCAATGCTTACTATTATCAAGTTGCCTTCTTACAGTATCAGTAAGAGAAAGAAGTAATGACGTTGTGTTACGATTTCGCCTGAAGGCGTATTGGTTTGGATGAATCAAAGAGAAATTTCCGCAATGAGCTAAAATTTGTAACTTCATTATACTTTCAATGATTTTCGACATTGCAGGTAAAATTGTAATTGGCCTTAAGTTATTGATATTATAAATACCACTCTTTAATATTGGCACAACACGACCCAGTTTCCATGAAGTCGGAATTTTGACGTTGTAAATTTAGAATTTATAATATGAAGAAGCAGGCTAGATATAAATGGGAAAATCAATTTTATGAATTTAATGGGAACTTTATCATAACCAGTCGCATTAGATTTAATGGAGTTAATGGCCAGCAAGAGATCACATTCCGCAATGTGATCAAATGAAAACAAATTGGGGTTGTCAATGTCCTAAAAAAAAAAACGCTCTTTTTCTTGTAAGAATTTGCATTTTAAACAACGATGTGGTTTCCTCATAAACGAAACATATTGTAAATTTTATATTTGTAGCGGAGGAGGTTTGGGTAGGACATGGATATTATTTCTCTATTTGCTCGTCCCGGTAAAGAGAAATAGCAGCCTACAAATTTTAAAATCCTAGCTCCAGCAGTTAAGGATGGGTGATTAAGAGTGCACTTTCACACTTTTTAAATCCATTTTTACTAAGTTCTTATTGGAAATTCTAGAGTGTATATCCAGTATATTAGTAAATACCCCTAGGTACACACATATTAAATTTTAGATTTCAAGACAAAGTGGCTTGGTCAAAACCTTAACGGGAAGCATTTTTACCTCTGGAGACCACTAATTTTGCCACGTTGCTGGTGAAAATTCAAAAAAGAACCTCATCAATAGATAAACCCATATTTAATTCGCGGTTAAGGTTCTTTTAAAAATTAATTAGCTTATACTCTATATAAAATCTATAATTTTTAGATCAAAGGTTTTGCATACTACCATAACAAAAAGTCTTTTCCCATTTTTACACCATCACTAGAACTTTCCAACAAACACCGGCTAATATGTTTTCTACCATACATGGGACTTAAAAATTGAGTGTATGATTACATTACTTTTGCTTTCATATCAATTACAATGACATTATTTTCATTGGCATTTTATAAATTAAATGATAATAATATCTTTGATTATTGACAATTATTTTAAATTGCATTGCAAAAAATAATTATCAATGACCGAAAAGATTTTTAAAGAATGTAAAATCTAAAAAAATATTATGCTAGCAATAACATAACGAACAATACTAAGTTTTAGGCTTCTACCTTGTTTAGAATATAGATCGTTTTTTTTTTCTTTCTGAATATTTGAATGAAGCTCTTTCCGGACTTGTATAAGAGATTTTTATGGAATTAGTCCATTTTATAAACTTTTTTAAAGACTAAATTTAATGACAATATTCGAATTCTAAAGGTAAGGTCAGTTGAGAATCTTTAACAGAATACTCTCTTTCGAAATCAAACTTATAATTTCTTTTTGATTTATACAAAATTTTAACTGAATTTTCAGTTAATTTAAAAGCTCCATTTACTGCCATATGCACAGACATTCTGTTGATTTTTATAACAAACTTATAAATCAAATTAACATGTAAAAAAACAACAAATTTTCCTTATAAGACTGTAATAAGAATCAACTAAATGTCTATGCATATCGGGGTTAAAGTTTTAGTTTATATTCTACTTACCATCATTATTACTATCATCCACGGTTAAAAAATCACCAAATTCTCCATCATCCACACCATCTAGTGTGAGTGGCATAACATCTATGTCTTCATCTTCTTCACCAAAATCAATGGGTGGTGGTGTACTACATAACAAAGGAGGTACATTGACCATTTTTAAATCAACCACCACTTTACAATTTGAAAACCTGGCTCAAATGTACAACAGCCGCAGTAATAAGTATAAAGAGGGTGAGAAGGTGTTGTTAAGTGCTCGAAACAGACACACTTGAGTTGGTTGGTTAATGTAAACTCGTACTTGTTTTTGAACTTTCAAGCTGCAAAGGTAGTTGAGTCATATGTTAACTTCTATATCTATAAATATTTATGTGAAAAATCTCGACACATAACAAACAATAAAAAAAATACACAAACAAGGTGAGATTGGGAAAATTTTAATGACGTCCTCAAAAATAAGAAGAAAACAGTATAATAACTATTTCCTAATCACACACGTTAACAATATTCGTTAAGAAATACAAGTTAGATTAATAGTTGCAAAGAAAACACCAGAAAACAAACGAAAATAAAATATGCACAACTGGTACAAACAACAAAACATCAATATATTTTTTTTCATACACTGGACAGTTTTTTTATTTTCCACATACACACCTCAGATTATGTTTAATATTTTTATAAATAAATGATTTAGATAACAATTAGTTGCTTTATGAGATAATTTTTATTGGGTTTTTTTCACAAAAAATATTTTTTTCTTCGTAAAATTGACACAACTTCTTTCCAATTCATTCACAAAAACACAATATACTAAAAAGTTTTGTCGCTCGTAAACGAACTAGTTCAATGGAACTATTTACTTATTGGTTAAATAGAGTAGTTTAAATTATTTTCAGTAGGGGACATTTTAACTTAATTTTAATAAATTCAAGAAGTACGAGCAATATACAAAATAGTCATATGAACGACATTATCAAGAGTTTCTGAACTTAAGAACAAATCAGTTAACACTTTTGACTGTATTTTTTTGTACCTTTTCCTAATTAATACGGCTGGGGGCCGTAGTAATTAGGAAAAGAATTTATTAAATTCTAATCTTAATAGTTTACTAATTTTATTAAATAAAATTGTATAGTTATTTTTTATTAAACTGTAATAAACTTACTGGCCTAATGTGGCTTTAATATTACAATTAAATATAAATAAAAAAAAAAAATTAATGAACAATTTTACTTCGGTTTTTTCTATCAATAATTATTTTTGTGAACTAAAATTGCTAACTAGTTTATAAAAATAATTAAACTTAAAAGAGCGCTCCCAAAAGAAGAATTCTGGAATCAGAGACCTGACGAACTGTTAATAGCTGTAAGTGCTTCAGCCGCTTTCAATTTTTATTAATTTCCGCCGCCAAACATTAATTTGCTTAGGAGTTGGCATAAAATAAGCCGTCTAATCCAGAGAAAATACACTGGTAATTATCAAAACTTCGAGAGAAAACTTTAAAAATTGGTATGTGCTGGAATATTATTCATCGGATAAAAAATCGCGGAAATATAAAGTGCAATTAATCTCAGCAATAGCGTGGAGTCACTCCATAATTGCGAACGCGGCTTTAATATTGATCCAACCCAATGAAATATAATGAAACAATACGAAATTTCATGGCCGAATTTTGAAACGAAATAACTCATAATCAGACTTTTACGAACATAATTCATCAATATAAATTTTATTTATTTATTAATTCTCAACGAATCGATTCGCAAAATTCTTTACATTGATTGATTCTTTTTTACTTAATTTATAGTTCTTCGTCAATATTTGTTAACAATCATTGCTGAGATAAAACGTCAAACTCTGTTGTTAATTCTAAATTCAATTTGGTCCAATCACTAGCAGTTAACTCACCTTACTAGGTTAACTCTACAGTGTAAATAGACTAATGACAATAATAGGAAAACGTTTTTAAATACTATCGAATGAATCGCAGTACTAAAAAAGTACAATAATTCCTCCTTTATCATCCCTGTTGTGATGACTTCAGGAATCATATGTTTTTGACAGTTATCATAAACAGGTATACATGCGCTGAAATTATTATTTAACAATTTTTATTTGGAAAATATTAATTAAATTATAAATTTTATAGTTAATAAGCATGAGACACGCTCAATTTTTGGCCCGCACCGTATTGGTACAAAATAACAACATAGAGGAGGGTTGCCGACTGCTAAATCGCATACTTGGAAAAGAAGAAATTTTTGATCAATTTCGCCGTACACGTTATTATGAGAAACCATATCAAGTAAATTTTAATACATTTAAATTGTTTATTTTATTCCACAGTTATTTCTTAATTAATTTTTATTACCACTCCTAGGTGAGACGCCGTGTTAATTTTGAAAAATGTAAAGCTATCTATAATGAGGACATGAATCGTAAAATTCAATTTATTTTACGTAAAAATCGTGTCGATCCCTTCCCAGGCTGCAGTTAAACAAATTTTTTGTGTGTGAATATTGTTTGTAAAAGCTGTTTATTTAATAAAAGTTAAGGAGATTCTAATTAAAGTTTTGTTTTAAATTCTGTAGAAAACTTATGTGAGGCACCTCACCGAAGGGATGAAGTTTTTACCACTGGAATTCCGAATATATATTTTGGTTTAAATTGTGCTTAGGTGCAAATTTCTGATCGTGTACAAATTTTTACCATAGTTAGAACTTTATTTGGATTCCAAAACAGCTTTCTTTTTGGACTAAATCGCAATTGCCGGGCGTTCCTCAAAAAAAGACCTCTGGAATAAAAAATAAAATGTTTTTCTACCTTCCATTTTTGGGGCCGGGGCCTGTGAGGCCCTCCAGAGCCCAAAAACTGGTATACGTTGTAACATATAAGTGCGGGTACTCAAATGAAAGAAAATTTTCTCAGAATCTCGAATATGCATTTTGTTTATAATCCTTTGTTGTTCCAAAAAAGTTAACTTTATAACAAAACAAAATATATGACCCCTCTGGAATAAAAATTTTTGTATCTTCCATTTTTGGGATCAGTGTCTGTGGTGCCCCCAGACCCCAAAAACCGGTACGCTTCGCAACATATAAGTGTGTGGGGTGAAAATTAGAAATGTTTTAAAAAATCGCGCGATTTTAAAAAAGGATGATTTCGCGTGATTTTTTTTAAATAATTTTGGGAAATCAGCTCTTTTTTTTAAAAAATATTATTTTGTGTATAGGGCTCAGGGAGTATTGAATAAATCTAAAAACTCCGCAGAAAAATTTGAGAAATCGCTTCAAAGGGGTCTTAAATGGATAGAGATGGAGCTACATATCAACAAAATGCATTTTTGATGTAAAAGCGCCACAGGCAAAAAATTTTTATACATGAAAATTATTTTATTGTGTTTAAAATAAAAAAATTATTAACTTTCATAACTTTAATTTCGATTTGATGCCTTCAAAATTTGAGTGAAATTTTTCTACAGGATAAACAATTTACTATGCTTTAGGGACCATTCACAATAAAGGAGTATTCCATTCATTGTAAATGGCCCATAAGGTATATTAATTTTTTTCCTGTAAAAAAATTTTACTCAAATTTTAAAGGCATCAAAAAAGAAAAATTTTAATTCAAGAAAAATAGAGACGGCATGATTCAAATAAAGGGCTAAGTAAGAAGGAGAAAGGAACAAAATCCACTCTGCAGATGAAGCACTCCATCATTGAGAATACAGCTTAACGTTGGGTTTCATTGGATTCCTACTGTCGTGGGGTTTTACACTTTTAATTTTAATTTAACTCTAGTAAATAATGTTTGCCGATAGAATTTACAAAAAACTTTAGTCAAAAGAAATGATAAAATGACCCTACCAATGTCTTTTGAAGAAGTCAGTGGGGTAGCTATATCTTACACAAAGTATTTTTTATTTTCCTAAACAGTTTTGTGTAAAAAATATATCGGTTCAGGGATTCAACAACGAGCATAGATTTCTAAATTAAAATTTAATAATTACAAAATTTTAATTAAAAAATTGTATATTTTAAAGTTGTTATTGCAAAATTTAATAAAACTTTATCCGTTTAACTATGTATGTATTTGTAAATATATATGTATGTATGTTTTTATAAATTTAATCCTCTTAAATTTGCTTATCACCTTTTAAAGTGGCCATATGTTTTTTTTTTTTGTTGTTTTTGCCTTAAAGCAATAACAACAAAAAAGACTTTTAGTTAATCATAAATTTACATTGGAGCCATATGTTGTTATCAACTCTTACCCAATATTTATAATATACTTATGTATGAGATATTTTAGCAAGAAGAAATCCCTCACTATTATTTTGTAGAGTTAAAAATAGAAAAAAGCCACAAACCATTGTTTTGAGCAGGATAAATAAATAAAGCACATACAAATAAATAACGAGAAAACAAAAAAAATTACTAAAGAAAACAACAAAGTACATTATAAAAAAACCCCAACCTGTTACAAAAATATAGCTTCAAGACTGAATAACATTCATTCAACTTTAAAAACGAACATAATTATTGATGTAAATATATATTTAGAGAGCTTTTAAGTTTTCGACCCGAAAGAGAGCTTTTCTTTTATATGGCAGTTGTCATAGGTTCAGGAAAATCTAAAGGAAAATGTACATTATATGGCTTTTAGAATGATTAAAGTGTTTTTAACATTCGCAAAGAAAAGACGTGAACGCAACTAAAATTAAATAAAGAACAGAAAAAATTTGTGAAAATTATTGTAAGACCAAAAAACAAAACGTAATTACTACATAGTAAGAAAATTAAATAAAACGGGTCAAAATTATATTATAGATTTAAAACAAAAATCAAGACTACTTAAAAAAAAATAAGGTAAATAAAGTTTTTAAACTAAATCTGTGCAAGTATTAAATAAAACCTCTTAGGCGTATGAATGATTTTGTTTTTATTTGCTCACCATGGCGTATAGTGTTCTATAATCATAAGTATTATTTTAATTATAAGCTTAAAAATCTTTAAAGTTTTTACGTGTTAATTAATTTTAGGTATCTGTGTATATTACAAGCCCCAAAGGAGCTATATCATCAATCTCATTATTTAACAAGAATTTGTTATTATTTTTATTATTATTGTGTCAACCTACTAACATACAAATGGAAACCCCATATACTCGCATTTGAATTTATGCGAAATGTTTTAAATATAATAGAATTGCCGAGAATATATTTTTTTGTACAAAACGTAAAAAATATAAATCCGTTCTTTTATATTTGGTTTATATAGGGTATATCCAGAGTTTTAAAATAATTAATTACTTAATTTTGATAATTTTTTTTTATATAAATAGAAAATATCCCTTACTCCCGGTGAAAACAACCATATATGATAATTTACATTTTTATATGGTTATATATTGGATAATTTCGTATTTAAAAATAACTTATTTATTAAAACAATTATGTATTTTTAAAAGAAATTATTAGGTTTGTTTTTTTATATAAATATTCCATTCTAAATTTAAGTAGATAAAGACTTGCTAAGTAGTTATACATATAGCTACTTAAAAATTAGAAATGTATAAAAATGCTGCCTAGTCTTGGAAATTTTTTGCTTTTCTCTTTTTTAATGTAAACAAAAATATTTGTCATAAAAATATATGAAATTTTTGTGTTTTTAATTTGATAAAATATTAAAAACTACTAAAGCTAACAAATGAATTATGTGTTTGTAAGTTAAGGTAGAGCAGGGCAAATAATATAATTGCTCCATTTCGCGTTCCCGTGCAGTCCATATACGAAAACAGCTTTCGTACAAAGGTGGCCCCAAATGTTCAAATTCTATTTGTTTACAAAAAATAAAGAAAAGTCAGGTTAGTAGGGATAATCGTTTTTTTACAAGTAGTTATATATATAAATATATATATATATATATATTCATTATGCATACTTTGAAGACATCTGTATATACAGCCAAAAAAGTCCCTATAATATGCGATGTATCCAGTAAAATGTCTTCAGTGTAAACAGTAGAATAACGAAAAGTTTAAGGACTGTCCCCAAAGTAACAAAATGTCTTCATAGTAACTTGTGGAACGAAAACCGTCCCCCGTATATATATATATATATATATATATATATATATAAAATTCGAAAAAAACAAACATATTATTAAAAAATCATAATCGTATCATAATCAAATGTTTAACCTTACATATTAAGATATTGATGTCAGTTCAAACATCCCGAGTAAAAAAAAGTTAATCTGGTACAATACATATTTTATCATATCCAATTTCATATTCTTTTCACAACCTTTAACCGTAACTGCGAAAGATAATCATGCGGTTACGCTTAAAATTAAATTCTTTAACACATCAGGTTTTGTAAAGAATTTAATATAAAAAAGGTTTAAACATTAAAATATTTGCTATATTTATGAAAAATTTTATTTTTATAAGTTTTTACTAGTGTTTCCAATTCGGTTAATCGATTAATGTCGAAATTAATAATTTAAAACTCAAATAATTATTCGACCCGAAAAATCGATTAACCGGTTAAATTTTTCTAATATTTTCCTTAAAACTCCCTAATTTTCTTAACTTTGGCAAGAACATCGTAGAAAAAAACATCAACTAAAATACAATCAAATTATTTTCAAATCGACTGAATTAAAGCAAATGTTATATAGGCTTTAGGAAATATGATAGATAATTTTTATTTTTGTTTCAATTCCTTTAAAAAATAAATTTGAAATAATATAAAATTATATTTTCAGTCCAAAAAATTTAAATAGAGCTTTTAACCTTCGTATACATGTATTTCGAGCTGACAAAAGATCTCATCAGTACGGGAAATTTTAGAAAAGCTAGAGCCTCTAAGCAGAGCTATTAATCTATCTAAATCTATTAAAATATATATTTTTCTCCTTCGCAATGAAACACGGGACTAGATATATTCCTAACAAGTACTATGACGTTACCTATGTTGTAAAATAATATACAAATGCTGTAAATTCGAAAACTGCATTTTTTTAAAAAAAACAGTCATTTAAAATTCTATGAAAAAATTTATAAAAACTAAAAAATTACAAGGAATTTTGTTTCTATCTTGTTTTATCAACAAATTTTGATGAAGTTGAAACTTCAAAAGAATTAAGTTGTTTAGTCCGAAATCAAGAATTCGCTTACTCTTATCCGTAAGGATTTGCGAGGTAGTGAAAGAGGAAACAGCAGCAGTTTATCAAACTTTGTTTATGAATTTCTCTAAAATTATTCATTTCATATTTTTAAGAATTTGTAATTGAATTTTTTTGAAGGCAGCTCTTTTTTTATTTAGGCATTTTTATTTTTTTATTCTGGGCAGTGTCATATAAAGAAAATAAAAATCAACTTTATCGACAAAATGTTCCACTACGGAAAAACACTATCTAAACTGCGTTTTTAAGGGTGGGTTTACTTTCACTGAACACGTCTGACGTTTTCTTTTTAAAGAGTCGTCAGATTCCTCTGAAAAAAACAAGATTATAAGGCATGATTCTTTAAAAAATATCAGTATGCTGAATTGTCCTAACATACACTTTAGAAACCAACGAAATAGACTTAGCTTGATATTTTAGTAGAGTATTCAAAAAACCGGCCTTCGAAAAATCGAATTTTGAAAAAACCGGTTTCGGTTTCGGTTTTTGCAGAAATAACGGTTTTTTTTAATTTTAATAAAAATCTTATATAATTTGTTAATTGTTTTTATAACAAACAAAAAAAAATTTAATATATAAAGTAATATAAATAAAAAAATACATTCTTTGATATTCATTTAAATTTTATTTTTTTATTGTATTTCATTTCGAGAGTTAATTTATTGTTTTAATATTTTTTAATATAATATACCAAAAATTCATTAAGTTTGTAAATTGAACGTTTAAAACGTTTGGCATTAAATAAGTTTTTTTAATATTACATTTTAAATATGTAAAAAGAAAATCTATTTTTCAGTTCTAAAATAATATTTTATAAATAATATGCAATTTAAATGTTTTGTTTTAAGACGATTTCTTTGTATGCTTTTGATAAAGCTAGAAGTGGAAAATACTCTTTCACTAATACTAGATGTTGGACAAATAGTCAAAAGACAATTTTATAAAATTTCCATCTTTTCAGTTCTTTTGTCGCATTTATAAATATATATGAAATCATCATATAATGATGAATGATTTTGTACAGTCTCTTTTTTAGGATTTCGAATACTGTTTATTGTGTTATATAGATCAGAAATTAAACTATTTGAATTCGGAATATCCAAAGTTAAGTTTTCATCGAAATCTATCAGACTTACATTTAAATCTTCATAACCAAACAAACGATTATAAAAGTGTAGGGAAAAAATAAAAGAGACCAGTTGGTGATGTAATTAAAAAAACCGGCTAACCGAACAAAAAAGACCGGTTTTCGGTTATCTTCGATCTTACAAAACATTCGAAACCGATCGGTTTTTAAAAATAAAGAAACCGGTTGACCGGTTTTCGGTTTCGGTTTTTGAATACTCTATATTTCAGCAAAAAGCAGCTTTTTGTGTTCTTATTGATAAAATAAATACCGTTGTTTTGCATTAAACGATTAATCACAAATTTTTCCGATTAATCGACCCGAATAACCTATTAATCGTATTTTTCAGGCCTCGAAAATTTATTCGAGTTTATAGGGAATGCATTTATTGTAGTTCTGTTTATAGCTGTGTGCATGTGTGTGTGTATTGTGCGATAATTTCCGTTTTCTTAAAATCATTATTATTACAGGTTTTTCTTGTTACTCCACCATTTTTCCGTATTTTTTTCATTTTTCCTCATTTCTGTTTGTATTTTTCCTACTGTAAGTACATTTTTGTTGTATATTTGGCAAAATATTTTAAATTTTGTATGTTATTTAGTTGTTTATGTTACTCAATTGTTGTTGCTGTTGTATTTTGTTGTTTATTATACGGTTATTATCGATTTTAGTGTTTTTGCTGTATGTTTTGTTATTTTTAGCCGAATTTTACTCACCTCTTCTTATCCAGCAAATTCAAGTCGTCAGGTCTGTCTGTCTGCAAGAGGTATGTGTTTGTTACGGTTTTTTGTTTTTTTTTTTTTGATTTAGGACAAACCCTTATGGGGCAATATATTAGCATTAACTGTTGTTGTTGTTGTTGTTGTTGTTTTTTTGTTTTTATAATAGTTAACATAAAAACTTAGCTCTTACAAACAAGTATTTGTAATGAGCAGAAAACAAATATGAACATGTCTTTAATTAAAAGTTGTGTAAAAAATAATCGTAGTTGGTGAAATCGTTTTGAATAGTTTTAACTTAAAGCTTTAGACAAATATTATTTTTGTAAGAATTATAAATTTTAATCAACCTTTTTCAAAATTTAGTCTTACTTTAAAATATTTATAATCAAATTAACTACAAATTAATTAAAACAGTAATGGTATTTTTTTCGTATCGGCATAGCCGATACCTAAAATTTGCGTTTTCACAACAAAATATATGTTGTTGTAAAAAAACCAACTCAAAAATTTATAACCGCCCTTCAAGTTAGCAATACGATTTTTTAGTAACACAAGTCGATGAAGTTAAATAAATTGACAATTTTTGATATTTTGTATTAAAAATATTTAATTTTGTTTAAATTCAATTTAATATATCGGTATTAAGAAAAAAACATTTTTTGAAATAAAGTTCTTGGGAATTGGTATGGTTTAACAATTTGAAAAATTTTTGAAACGGTATTAAATAGATATGGGCTGCCAAACTCGGAAAAGATATATAAAAAAAGGGGAATATTTGTGAATTGTAGCAAGTTAGTCATACATTTAAAATAGTTGGTAAGTTAAAATAAGCGAAAATACCATTTAAAAGAAATGATATTTCATTTAAAAATCAGTTTATTTTTTTATCATTCAAATCAAATGGTGTTTGTTGTTTATTTTAGAAAATTGTTTAATTAACTGACACATCAGTAAGAAACAAATGATTAATCAGTTAAACAATAAATGTTAAAATTTTACCTACCAATTCCGTAAAAATAACTGATTATTCATTTTTTTGAAATTGTTTTCGGTTTTTGTATTTTTGTTTGTTTTTTTTTAATCTACAAACAGTACGGGGGCAGTAGTCTATTAACAGGTGGTACTTGATGGGAGTAGTGTTGCATTTCATATAACTACAAGGGAAGTTCGAAAAGTCATCGACTTATTGATCCACCCTCATATACTTACACTGTGGTTAAATTTTAAGGGCCGATGTTGATTTTGAATAAAACACAAATTATTTAAGAAATTATTTTCATTTCTTTTTATTATGATAATATCAAATGGCCGACGCGACCTCGGCGGCACAACTCCATCCGATGGTCCAAATTTTCGATGACGCTGAGGCATAATTGATGTTCTATGTTATCTCATCCTTTAGCCCTTAAATTGTTGCTGGCTAATCGACATACACCTTTTATTTCAAATAACACCAAAGAAAGAAGTCTAACGGTGTCAAATAGCATGATCTTGGCGTTTAATTGACATCGCCGCCACGTGAGATAACACGGCCATTGAATTTGTCGCACAAAAGAGCCATTGTTTCGTTAGCTGTGTGGAAAGTGTCACCGTCCTGTTTAAACCACATACCGTCTAGGGTCATATCCTCAATTCCTGGCCACAAGAATTCCGTTATCATCTCGCGATAGCGAACATCATTCACTGTAACTGCTTGGCCGATCTTTTGCCACACTATCGCGAAGAACAGCAAAGTTTTCCGCAGAACAAACTGGGCGAGCATGCACAGGTGTTTTCACAGACCCGGTTTGCTGAAATTCGCCCACGATTCTCCCGATTGTGGACGCATTTGATCGATTATGCTGACGAAAAAAAATCACGAAGTGCACGAAGTATATTTTGATTTGAACGCCCATTTTCACAATAAGCCTGAATAACTTTAACGCGTTGCTAGATTGTGTATCTTCAAATTGTGTATGGTAAACTACATAATATTCTGAGTGTAGTACTTTTATTGCCACAAAATCCATCCATAGCATTTCACTTACAAATGATATAAAACAAATTTATATGTAAAAACATTTAATTATTTATTATTTGTTTCGTATATTGCAAAAGTCCATGGGGCCATTAGGGAAGTGAAAAACTTGTTTTGATTTGAAAACAATTTTTGTGCTGAAAAATCGATTTTTGAGGTGAAAAATAAGTTTTGTGGCGGAAAAAATTAATAATGATTTATCATGAATATAAAATATTTTTCACCTTTAAGCGTCTGGTGAAAATATGATAAAATATTTTATTCACTAATTACACTGCACAATACACTAATTTATATGGAAGTGTGAAGGTTTATCATCTCACGCAAATACAGTGTTGCCATATTTGAATTCCTTCATTTTTATCACTCTTCAAAACCCCTCTATTACCTTTCCACAAAAAAGCAACCATAATTAGTAGTACAGTAGGCCAATTGTTTAGAAGTTTCATATATTGTATACTACCCGTTATTTTTTTCAGCAAACAGTGCATGAAGTTGACATGCTTTCATTGATTTTGTAAGTATTTTAACCGCTATAATTTGAACCACCTCTGTTTGGTCTATGAGTAACCTAAGCCAACTTATCTAGCGCGTTGTTAGGATACATTTACTTTTTTGTTTTATTCGCACACTTTTCTACTGTTGTTTCTACTCATTTTTCATTCTCTAAATCTACACTTAAAAAAGTTTGTAAGTTAAAATAACTGAAAATATCATTTTAAAGAAATGATATTTCATTTAAAAACCGGTCTACTTTATGTTCAATTAAATTAAATGCCTTTTGTTATTTATTTTTAAATGTTGATTAATCAAATGACACATCCGTAAGAAACAAATGATATAATCAGTTAAAATAAATGTCAAAATTTTACCTACCAACATTAAAAAATAAATTTTTTTTTTTTCATTTATTTGAAATTGTTTCCGTTTTTTTTTTTTAATATACACGTACAATACAAAACGTATGTATGCATATGAAGCTATAAACACTTTTTGTGTGCATGTATTTGTGTATGTGTGTTTATAAAGTTGTTGTAATTTGTATTGAAAAATTTTGTATATATACAACTAATTTAAATAAAAAAAGAAATTGAAATTTTTTGAATATTTTTTTTTTTTTGAAACAGATAGCAAACAAAATTTAAATTTGTAATAACTGTTACGGACACAAATAAACCACAAGTTTCCGTTTTGTTGATAAATTTTTATTAAATTTCAAACAAATGAAAAAAATAAATGAAACAGAAAAAAATCGGTAAATGATAGTAAATCATTTCGAATAAATGTATAAAAAAGTTAATATTGGTATTTTATTTGAAAAATAAATTTATGTTCCTTTATTTTTAAATGGAACGGAAAACTTTTTTATTAAACTACAAACAGTTAACTACATAATATTCTGAGTGTATTTTTAAATTTTCCTAGTAAAGAATATTTTTTTCTTTAAAAGTATAAATTATATAAAAGTGAATGTATATATTTTGCTATTTATTTTCTTACATATTTTTTAGCTCATTAAATTTATCATCATTCAATATGAATTTGCATAATCCGGCTTTTGTACTGGGACTAAGTATTTCTGTATGGATTTGTTTGATGGATAACACAATGGCCTTTCCGTCGCTGGTTATGCCTCGTTTACACAGTAAGTACAACACAAACAAAGACTTATTTATTACATAAACTTTGAAAATTGGAAAAGAAAGATAAATTTACATAATTTTAATCTAAGATCCTTTTTATTTAAATTTTGTATTGTTAACAATAATTTGATTATTGATTTCCCTTAATTAAAAATTTTGTTATACAATAATGTAAGTGTGTGTGTGTAAGTTTGTATGTATTCTAGTGTTGATTTGGCCTAAATCCAAAAAATTTAAGAATATATTTCAATTTGGGTTGTATTAACCCTATTAACTGATTTTATAAAAAGGAATACAAGTAAAAGTGTGTGTGAGGTTAAAAATAAAAAAAAAAAAATTAAATAACTGCAACAAATTCAAAGGTTAAATTTGTTTAAACTTTCCATTAGCAATAACATACATATTGTAAATATTTTTTTGCTGTTGCCTTGAATTCGAAGAACGAATCTTTACGTTTTTGAACATTTAAAATTTCTATAAAATTCTATCAATTCAATTTCCTTAATTTTTCTTTTCTTTTGCAATTACCATGGTGACAATGGTAATTTGTAAGGGTTAAAAATGACCATATAAATTGTACGCACACACACATCCATATATACATACAAACACACACACAATTTATCATTATTGTATTACTGTAGCACACTTTTGTTGTTTACCCTCTTTTTTCTTTTGAAACCAAGGCCAGTCATGCAAATAAAATTTCTTTATTACATCCTACATTAAACTGAGGTTTATTTGTGTTATCAAAATGCATTCAGTTTAAAATTCGATTTGTTATTAAACTATACACTCAAAAAAAAAAATTTGTAAAATTTACAGACAAATCTATTATTGTTACAGAAAGCTAACTAATTTTAAGTCAAACGCTAAAAAATTTTACTAAAACGTATTTGTAATTTTTATTAAAGTGAAAGTAGTAGTAAAAATTAATAAACATTACAAAAATTTTGAAAAATTTTAGTAAGCCCTTAATGGAAATCAATTTGCTAGTAAAATTTTAGTAAATTCTTAATGGAAATCAATTTGCTAGTCAGCCAATTTTTTCTAAATAATAAGTACATTTTGATTTATTTTTGCAAATTTGGATTTAAAAAATTAATAAAATATTTTTCTAAAATCAGCAACGTAGATTGGTAAACAAATTTTGTGATTTAAAAACAGTTTCATGCTGGCAACCGAATTTGTTGTTAAATGAATTTTTCTCAACTAGAGATAGGCACGTAAGCGATTTTTGACACACGCTTACACACAATCACGAACAAAAAATTAAAAGCACGCACGATCCCGCTCAAAGATTTTTTCTACTTACACTCAGGCACGTTAACGTGAGTAATTTAAACTTTTGCTCACGCTAACGAAATAGTCACGCTTCAAAAATTTAAAATGCAAACAATGTAAAAAACTTTTGAAGTAAAATTATGGAGGTGAAAAAATTTTTTTGAGGCTAAAAACTTTTTTGGTAGAAATAGGTACCCCCGATTGCGTCTTCGCGTCGTGATCGCCATTTCAACATACAGACAGAGGGTCAGACAGACGGCATCGCTAAATCGACTTATAATTGCATAAGGATCACGAATATATATACTTAATGGGGTCTTAGACCAATATTTCGACATGTTACAAACGGAATGACAAACTGATATACACCCTCGCCATATATGGTGGAGGGTATAAAAACAATCTTGCCACATTACACAAAAAAAAAAAAGAATAAAGAAAAAATCACGAAAAATTACTACAAAAATGGTTTTTAATATTTATTTGAAATGTTGTTTAATCAACTGGGACATAGGTAAAACACAAAAATTTTGAAAAATTTTAGTAAGCCCTTAATGGAAATCAATTTGCTAGTAAAATTTTAGTAAATTCTTAATGGAAATCAATTTGCTAGTCAGCCAATTTTTTCTAAATAATAAGTACATTTTGATTTATTTTTGCAAATTTGGATTTAAAAAATTAATAAAATATTTTTCTAAAATCAGCAACGTAGATTGGTAAACAAATTTTGTGATTTGAAAACAGTTTCATGCTGGCAAACCAATTTTTCTTAGAGATAGGCACGTGAGCGATTTTTGAAACACGCTTACACACAATCACGAACCAAAAATTAAAAGCACGCACGATCCCGCTCAAAGATTTTTTCTACTTACACTCAGGCACGTAAACGTGAGTAATTTAAACTTTTGCTCACGCTTCAAAAATTTAAAATATTTCAAAAAATTAAACATAAAAGTATTTATTTTATCACTTGATTAATACATACAGAAACAAGTAAAAAATGATTAAATTCGGCTGTGCTGAATCTTTGAATACCCTCCACCAATCTTCTCTATTGTTTTTGATGCAAACAATGTAAAACACTTTTGAAGTAAAATTATGGAGGTGAAAAATATTTTTTGAGGTGAAAAACTTTTTTGGATGCGGAAACGAATTTTTTTACGTGAAAAAATTTTGAGGTGAAAAAAAATTTTGAGGTGAAAAAATTTTTTTAGGTGAAAAAAATTTTTTGTGGAAAAAAAAAAAAATTTTTAGTGGTGAAAAAAATTTTTTGAAATGGTAAAAATGGGTAAAATGGTAAATGGGTAAAAATAGGCACCCCCGCTAGCGTCTTCGCGTCGTGATCGCCATTTCAACAGATAGACAGACAGACGGACATCGCTAAATCGACTTAAAATTGCATAAGGATCACCAATATATATACTTTATGGGGTCTTAGACCAATATTTCGACATGTTACAAACGGAATGACAAACTGATATACACCCTCGCCATATATGGTGGAGGGTATAAAAACAATCTTGCCACATTACACAAAAAAAAAAAATCGAAAAAAATAAAAAAACGAATAAAAGGAATAATCACGATAAATTACGACAAAAATCGTTTTTGATATTTATTTTTAAATGTTGTTTAATCAACTGGCACATCAGCAAAAAACAAATGATTAGTCAGTTTGAAATAAATGTTAAAATTTTACCTACCAATTCCGTAAAAAGAACTGATTATACATTTATTTGAAATTGCTTCCGGTTTTTGTATTTTTGTTTGTTTTTTAATCTACAATATGTATACTTACACTGTCTATAGACATATTTTGTGTGAATGGTCATATGAAGTTCTTGTAATTTGATTTGAAATGAAAAATTTTAAAATTAAATTAAATTTTATATTAAAATCTCAAATAAATGAAATTGAAAAAAGTTGGTAAATGACAGTTATTCAGTTTGAATATATGTATAAAAAAAATAAATTAAATATTTCTTTGAAAAATATATGTATGTTTTATTTTTCAACTGAACTAAAAATTTTTTTTATTTAACTGCAAACAGTAAACAACATAATATTCTGAATGTAGTACTTTTATTGCCACAAAATCCATCCGTTTTTATTAAAAATGATATAAAACAAATTTATGTTTAAAAACATTTTATTATTGTAATTTTAAAATCCATAGGGCCATTATGGAAAAAAATAAAAAAATAAAATAGCGTATAAAAGGAATAATCACGAAAAATTACGACAAAAAAATCGACTCACGCACGTGGGTCGAATCATGAATCACGTGAACCATTAAATTTCGTCTCACGTGCCCATCTCTATTCTCAACTGAATTTTTGCGTTATGACTACTGAATTTTTGTTCAGACAGCCGAAATTCAGTTGTGGCAGTTAAATAGCTATTGTTTTATCAGATTTTCTATTACCACAACCGAAAAATTTGATTACCATAACTGAATCAATCACGGTTGTCACCATTAATCAATTTTCTCTGCGAAGAGAATAGAAAGTATTTTTAATTAAGAAATTAATTTGTACTAAAAATTAGTACAAAACTAAAAAGCGGTACACCTACAGAAATATTATTACGTTCCACAAAATTTTATTTAAAAAAATTATTTTTAAATTTTTACCGATATCAAAACTGGGAAATCAGATTCGGAGTTCACACTCTTGCTTACTGCACCACAACTAATTTAAATTTTCTTTGATATATTTGCCATTTAAACATTTGAATTATTATAATAAATAAAAAAAATATATTTTTTGAATGTTTGCCTTTTCCGGGATTTGAACTCGGAAATTCTGAGTACTGAGCTACCTCTCTACCTCTCTACCTACTACACCACAAACACTTATGATTTTTTATAGCTAATATTGAGTTTAATTAATTTATTAGGAAAAGAAATGTTAGTGTCAATACAATCCAATATATTTGATCAGAATAACCGTATTTGTAGTTACCATTTTTGAATATCGACAATTTTTTTAAATAAATTTGATATATTGTACCAAATTAATAATGTATTCACTAAATGAATGGTTGCTTCCACCGGACACAAATACTAAACGAATTTTATTTTTAAAGATGATTGAAAATACCAATAATTGAATAAAAGGATTGATTTTTGGTTTCTTTTCCCATTTTTTAATTCCCAATACAACATTTTTGCTTTATTAATGGATTTTAGGTTATTTCAAATAACATTAAATCCTCACAAATAAATGTTAAAGATTTTGATCGAATTGCAGCCAATCTTTTCTCTGGGTGTATATACAAAGTCTTACAAATTTTTCCACAAACTTTTTTAGTTTTGTTGTTGTATTATAGATTTCCGTTTTATGTTTCTAATAAAAATAATAGATTCTTAATCAAACTGCTGGAACTAGGAAATTGAAATTGATTTATTCTCCGGGAAGGCAAAAAGAGTAAAAATCTTACCCTTTACGTCCCGTAAAAAACGACCATAGATATTATAGATTTGGCTGGTTGGCCGGGTCTCACATACGATTTCTTGCGCTTGAGATTATCGTAATGGATCCATTTTTCATCGCCAGTAATTATTTGATGCAAAAGTGAAATACCTTTCGTTTGATACCCAATTTGTATATATTTTCTTCAAGTCCGACTTGAAAAAAAGCGCAAAAAGCTGTGGGAGGCTAAGAGGGAAAATAGGGGAAAAATCTCTCACGCGTAGGCCACGTAACGTCACTAACATCAGTAAAAATGATTTAATTTTCTTCAAAATGTAATCCGATATCCGTAATGAAGTATAAAGATTTTAAGCTAGTAATACGAGAACAGGGTGACGCAGAATGAGATATATGGTTGAAATTGCTTATAACTCTTTTTTTTCAAATATCCATAAGAAAACAGTTGGGAGCTGTTATATCCAGTGAACTTGGAGGCCAGGTAAAACCGCTTTGGTACGGAATAATGCAGTCGCCGAATATATCCCGAATATATCCCTGATTTGAAGAACAAAATTCAATTATTTTGGTAAGTTGCTCGATAGTGTAGTGTTTCGTGTTAAATTTCCCAATTCTTTTTTCTTAAATGCAAAACAAAAAACTGAGAAAAAATAAAAAAATAACTAAAAAAAGTTATAAAGAATTTAAACCATACAGCTCAATCTGTGCCACCCTGTAGTAAAACATCAATTAGATTGTTTATATAAAATTTAAATTGGTATTAAAGTCTTTATTTTTGGATTTTATATTTTATTTTATTTCCATACTGAGAGATGTCTTATGGATCTGCCAGTGCCAAATCGAAATGGCAAAAGGTAATCATTTCAACAAATACTATATAGGAGCTGATTTTGAAATCGGTATGTGACAAAGTGGTCACTTGAAATTTTTATTTATAAGTATATTCTTTATTAAACTTAAAGTTTAAATATACATTTGTTCTGAATTATGTCAGTAATTTCAAGCAATAGATAACTATCAGTGCATATATATCTATTGCACTGATACCCAGCAAAACCACACATTACCAAATAATGGGTAATGTAATGTATAGCCATAGGGGCCGATGGATTACTTTACATCTTACTTCATTGATGAATTTTATAGGCGATGAGCCTCAAAGTAATGTATATACCCATTTCTTTAGAGGTGATAATGTAAGGGGTTACTTATATGGTTACTTGAATGGAAAAAGTAATGTGTCTAAAAATAGATTTTTAAAAAAGAGGAATTTTAATTAAAAAAAATTATTACAAATATTTTATTTTAATTATTTGTAAATAAAAATAATGTGGTCATGATGGGAATCGAACCAGGGAACTCTGGTTGCCAGCCAAGAATTCTACCCACTGAGCTATCGAAGCATATAGTATTTGATTGCTTTAAACTTAAATGAATTATTGCGCTTCGTTTTTTCGCTAGTGCTATCAAAACAAACATACATTACCTTTTTGCTTACAAAAAAACACAAAGTAATGTATCTTAAAATAGATTTCAAAAAAATATTTCAATTATTACTTTACATTTATAAATCATATATTACGTAATCAATAATGAGTAACTTATTACTTTATGCTTGCAAATAATGAAAAAGGTAACGAGCTAAGGTAACGCATGAGAATATCGCACCCATTAACAAAGTTTTGCTGGGTAGGTAACTTTTGCTTCAAATAACGGCCATTAAAGTGAGATATAAATTGTGTTATTAGTTGTGAATTTCATATTTGTTTAATGCAAGGTTATTATTTAATAATATTAAAGAAATATTTTTTGAAATTTATTAAACATTTCTTAAATATGATAAAAACTTTCATGTATAAGTAAAATAGGATGAAAAATGTTCCAAATAATCATATTTGGTAACAGAACAATAAAACTATTTGTAATTTTGTTATGCATCCAACAATTGTCTTAAATAATTTAACATAATTCTAGAATACAAAAAAAAGTAACCTGTGGTGTTAAAAATGTCATGTTTTGATTGATTTTATTTTTAAAAGGCTTTAGTCATGGCATGTGTTGAAAAACAACTGTGGACAAAATTATTGATACAAAAAAACTACTTGATTTAGTCCTAAGTTTTTTGATGGTAAAAAGTTTTTCTTTACTGATAAAGAAATTGTCCCCGGGGTCCTCCCATAATTTTGTAAACAGAGAAAGAGAACACAGGAGATTGGCCAATAACCGCAGTGATGGATAGAAATGCTTGTTGTGCTGGAGATAAATATATTATTTAATTAAATTTGTTAGAGTTTTGTTATTTTTTTATTTCATTCAAGATCTTTATAAATAAACTTAAAGAAAAATAAACTAAAATTTGTTATTCAAAATTAAAAAATTTTGGCATCTAAACAAATCCGTTTTTGTTGAAAAAAACAAATACGGACCGAATACCTCATTGACGGACTTTCAACGGATAATTCCGTTTTTCACACGACATATCGGTCGTGTGACGGTATTTCAACGGATTCGAATCAGTTTCTTAAAATTCATTTTCTGGTCCGTATACGCATCCAGTAGTTGGATTCCGTTTATGACGAAGCGAAAACGGTACGTTAATGGAACATATTGTTTGTTGGGGAGATTATGTAAATGATGTTTATAGTTTAATCACGACTCGTGTATAAATAGGACGAGTTTTATCTCTTTATAAGCTGCTTAACTATTTTTGCCGAATGTTCCGAAAAACTCTTAAACTTAAAACGTTAAATGTTCGTGAAATAAAAATGAATAGGAAACAATTTATTTATTTTATGACACCTTTTCCATCTCTGCCTTATAAAATAACAAAAAGTAGAGAAAGTAAAAAAAGAAAGTACAGTAAAAACTTTGTAAAATATTGAGATCTTGACTACAAAAATAATTATAAAACGGTTGCCGTGATTAAAAATACACAATTTTGTTAGTTCTTAAACAAATATTCAACCATATAAAATACACTGATTTCGATGAAATTTTATTGCATCCAAAATATTTTGTTGTGCAATATATAAATACTTTTTATAAAAAAAATTACCGAACTGTGTAAAATTTTTAATATGCTGTCTGTTCGTATGCTGCTTGACGCAAATATTAGGATAATTTGATAAAATTTGGTATACTGATTGATATCGGCCAGAGGATGAAGCTGAATTTGGTTACAATAGAGGTGCCTTGGGGTGCACATAAAGGGTGTCCCAAGAAGAACGCAATATTTAAATTTTAAATAAAACACAGATATTTAAAAAAAATCGTGAAACTTTATTATATTATGAAGTAGACAGAATGAGGTTATGTATGGAACAATATATCGTGCAGATGGCCGCCGCGGCTTTGCTGGCATGCACGCGATCTTTCAATGAAATTGTCAATGACCGTTTTGCATGAATGCTGCGGTATTTCATTAATGCAGCGTCCAATTTCCTCTTTTAAGGCTTGAGTCGTCGTCGGCTTATTCGCGTAAACCATCGACTTCAAAAAACCCCAAAGAAAAAAATCTAATGTTGTTAAATCGCACGATCTAGGCGGCCAATTCTGATCTCCAAAACGCGAAATAACACGACCGGGAAATGACTGATGCAGCAATTGAATTGTTTCTCTGGCTGTATGACATGTGGCGCCGTCTTGTTGGAACCACATGCCCTCCACATTAATTTCTTCAATTCTAGGCAAGAAACGATACCGAACACCAATGACTGTTTGCGCTTGACCTGCCTCATTTTCATAAAAAAAAGGTCCAATGATTCCTCCAGCCCAAAAACCACACCACACAGTGACACGTTGAGGATGTATTTGCTTCTCGTGAATCACTCGAGGATTTTCCTCACCCCAAATGCGACAATTCTGCCTATTGACGAAGCCATCAAGATGAAAATGGGTCTCGTCACTGAAGATGATTTTATCGGCAAAATCAGCATTTTCATGTTGTCTCTCCAATACCCAATTAACGAACTCCCTTCGCTGTCCATGGTCAGCTGGCTTCAGTTCCTGAGTCAATTGAACTTTGTATGCATGAATATGCAAATCTTTCATCAAAATTCGCTGCAAAGTGGATTTGGAGACACCAATTTGCTGAGCTCGGTGTCGAATTGAGGTGGATGGAGTTTGAGCGACATCATCACGTACAGCTGCGACATTTTCGGTCGATCGACCTGGTCGATGGCGCGTTGTTGTCTTTACATCACTAACAGACCCAGTTTCGGCAAATTTGTCCATTAATCTCTTTACAGTTGACTCTTTTGGAGCAACAAGTAAACTCATATAATAATTGATCGCAATTTGCGAACTGTAGCCGCAAAACATTCACCATTTTGGTAAAACAATTTCACAATGAGAATGCGTTGTTCATTCGTGTAGCGCTCCATTTTTACTAACCTCGTACCTTCTACTAGCAAACAATAACAATTGTTCAAATGTCAAATAATGACACTTCGAATGTTGCCAGATTTAAAAATTGCGTTCTTCTTGGGACACCAAGAATTTTTGGGGACCAAGGGTCCCCAAAAATTGGCTTCTCACGATATTTGATACACAGAATCATACGGAATTAGTTAAAATTGGTGTAGATACATATATTGCCCATATCTGTATACTACAACTGTCAAATTTTGTATCTACATCATATTTGTTAAAAAATATCTCAAAAATAATTACGCGATATAGGAATAGTATAGGTCCATATTTGGAACTAGTGCCTATGTGGAATATATAGATCTTTTCTTTCAGCAGGCAAGAAAGTTAAAAAATTCAGCAATCAGTGTTGTCACATAACAATTTTAAAAAATTGTGTTAAGACACCACAATTTTTACGTAAAAAATTCTTAAAAATCGTAAAAAGGAGATATTTAAAATATTGTACAAAATTTTCATAGATTTGTTTTAGCAAAAAAAAAAAAACAATTATAAAGCCAAAATTTCTTGAAAATATTCTTACAATATAAAATATCTAGTGGATGATTTTTTAAAAGCTTTCGGATTTGATTTCAAAACACATAAAATTTAGACAAATGTATACAAATCTTGATTTGAGTCGATAGAACGGTCTATATAATTAAATGTTTAAAGACCGCGGCTGCGGCTCAAATGGTTCATACGCTGGGTCCAATTTTGGCATACTCTCTCCAACATATCGGCCGGTATTATACGAAAAAATTCTTCAATATTGACTTCCATTGCGTCAACCGTTGCGGAATTGTCCCTATATACATGAGCCTTAAGATAGCCCCACAAAAAATTATCTAAAGCCATTTAATCAAACGATCTAGGCGGCCAATTGACCGACCCCAAACGTAAAATAAACTGTTCACCGAACTCGCATTTCAATTGGGCCATTGTTTCGCGTGCTGTGTGGCATGTGCGACCGTTTTGTTGAAAACACATGTCAGCCAAGTCCAGCTCTTCCATTTTTGGGAGTATCAGAGGCCCGATACCTGTGAACGGCGCCGAATCGATATTTCACGGTCATAAACAACACTGACGGATACAGCTGCGATATTTTTCTCTGTTTTCGCACTCTACGTATACGTGTTGTTGGTTTAATGTCGAATAATGCAAATTTGGTGCGAAATTTAGTCACAAGATTCCAAATAGACGCCTCAGAAGTTGGCCCAAACTGACCATAAAATGGTAGAAGTGCACGATGCACTTTCTTAACCGAGCATGAATTTTTATAATAAAATTCAATAATCTGCAAGAATTGTTCATTAGCAAGTCGATTTATGGTGAAATTATAGACCAAACTAAACATTTTTAACAGTGACATGCTACAAGAAAACAGCTGAGCTGCCAAAAACAGTTTTGCCAAAAAAAAAGTTGCTAAAAAATAACCCTTTATGTTATATTAAACGGGTCAACATAGTATTGCTGATTTACTACAGTTGTAAATATTCGTATTTGTTGCTTTTGCCCGTTAGTGTAGCGAAACGAATTCACTTATATTGACTAATGGATATTTGTCAGCATGAATATTCTGAATGTACTTACTGATAGATATAAGTCGGCATATTTCTCATTCCTATAAATATTATTGTTTGCTTTAGACTTTACATCGCCATTAGAAACGAAAGTGGATTATACTGACTATTGCACATGTCTCCCACTTATGCCAACACTTTACATACATACAAACATAACATACACAATATATATATTATGTACTATGTATTGATATATGTTGTAGGCGTACTTTTTTCTATATATATATATATATTCTTATATAATATAATACAATAAGAGTAACTACAACAACAAGTAAACTCATATAATATTATGTCTACATAAATTATGTTAATATAAATAATAACATTAAGCTTAAAACAAAAATAGACTAAAAAGGCTTTTAGACTTTAATAATTTAATTTGCAAATATTTTAAATTTTTCATTTTAAAGGATCCGCTGATAATGCATATTTGCAAATAAATACTAAAAATATGGGTTTTCCACAGGTAATTTTTAAATGATTTTGTGAAAATGAAATAATTTTATAATAATTTTCATTTTAATATTCCAGACGGATGATGATGTTTTACAGTTAGAACAATTACGTGAAGTACATCCTGATGATGGTAATAATTTTAACCATCAAACAAAGGATGAATTAGTAGTCGAAGATGCCGCACCAGTGGTTATGGAGGAAACTTTGCCAGAATTAGAACAACAACTAGAATCGGCTACACCTGATGTACAAAGTACACAAGGTCCTGCAACAGCTGTAGTAGAAAATGTTGGAGAAACTCCAGAGGTACCAGCAGGTGAACCCAAGGGAATGGGTGCACATCGTCCTCCTACTCTACAAATACACGATGGTGGCAAAGTGGATAGTAATGGCGACAAACCTAAAGCAAAGGTAAGTTTTATAAACAAAGAATTGAATAAGATTTTCCTAAAGCAGCAGTTTGGTGGTAATTTATAATGAAAATCATACCTGCTTCTTAGTGCCGTTTGGGTGGTATGCATGGTGCAGCACGTTTAGTTTATGGTCAAAATCCTGAAGTTCTTCCCACAACATCGACAGCCTCCACTTCTGCAGCAACAACAACTTCCACAACAA